>JBBPCX010131138.1:0-18808 GCA_037974365.1 Hydrocynus forskahlii | reverse complement strand
ATATATATATATATAAATCGCAATTAATCACACAGTTACACAGCTGCAGTTCAGATATTTCTTGTAAACCACAAATAAACATTAATGTAATCAAATCAAATATAAAACCAAAGCTATTTGCCACTGCAGGGCATTCATTCCCTCAGAAGATGTTTTAAACAAGTTCCCTCAGAGAACTATTATAGCAGCTGCAGAAGGGGACCAACTCCATATGAAAGTCTATGTATCTGAATGCAGTGTCATTAAAGTCCCTGTTTGGTGTAATGGTCAGACGTCCCATTACTTTTGTCCATATAATTGCCTCCAGCAGGAAGCGTCACCGTAGTTCTGAGTCAGGTGAAACCCCACATGCAGGTTTGTTTTGGTTTCGCAGGTGCCTGGAAACCCACCCATTCTGGATCAGCTCATTAGTGATTACACTACAAGGTTATCAGACGCAGCACCTGGTTTGTGTTTTGTAGTAATGGTCCTTTGTTTGTATTTAACACATCTTGTGTTGTGATTGGTTGTCAGTGTCGAGCCCCCTGTGTCACCCCAGATAAAGGCCAGCTGATTCAAAACAACCGGCATGCTGTCCCCATCATCCTACTTCTAGTCTTTCTCCCCAACTACCTAGTGGGCCCTGAGTAAGCAGCCCTCTCTTGACTGTGACGACAGGACATGACCTTCACCTGCCCCCGCCGACCCGGCTGGAAGTGCGAAGCTCTCTGAGGATTCTTGGTTTTTGCTCCATTTGTGAACTTCCTTTGTTTGAGCTCATTGAGCTTCAATGAAGAGTATTCTAACGTAGCTTTCCGGATGCTCCAGGTGGCTCAGCACGGTGTGAAGGGCAGTGGCTATAGTTGACCTGTTCGCTCTTTAGGCAAACTGGTGGGGGCCAAAGGACGGGGGCTGGCAGGCTTTCATGTGGTTTAGGACTAGCCGCTCAAAGCACTTAGTGATGATAGGTGTGAGTGCACCTGGGTGGTAGTCATTTAGGCTATTTGTGGCTGACTTTTTGAGTATTGGGATGATGGTGGCAAACTTCAGACAGGCTGGAATGGTGAGAGATGGCCAGGGCACGCGGGAAAAAAAGGAAAAATTTAGCGTCTTACTTACTGAAGTTGAGGCATAAAAAAAATCTGGTGGATTAAGTAGTAGCATCAACAGCAAAAGAAAATTGTTGGAGTGGCACAGCGTGGTGGAGGGACTTAAAAATGCAAGTTTGGAAAGTCGTACGGTGCCCAAAATTAAAAAGAAATGGTTGGATATTAAAGTTGACGTGAAAAAGCGAGTAGCTGCTCACTGTAAGAGTCTTAACACCACTGGAGGAGGTAGCGGAATTCCAGGGCTTACACCTTTTGAGAAGCAAGATGCTGCAATTACTGGGGACACACTTCCACCCATCCATCCATTTTCTACCCCTTTGTCCCACATTTGGCATTGGGGGGGGCTGGAGCCTATCCCAGCTGCAATGGGCAAAGGCGGGGTACAGTCGCCAGCATGTCACAGGGTCACATACAGAGACAGACAACCATTCACAGTCACACCTAGGGGTAATTTAGTGTGCTCAGTTTACCTATCCCCAATGCATGCATGTTTTTGGCGTTGGGAGGAAACCAGAGCTCCCGGAGAAAACCCACGTGGTCACGGGGAGAACATGCAAACTCCACACAGAAAGACTCTACGTCCAACCCGGGAGTCGAACTTGCTTGGTGTGAGGCAACTGCACTAACCCCTGCACCACCGTGCTGCCTGGGGACACACTTATAACGGGAATTTTGCCAGCAGGTGAGGGTGACTCCAACATCAGTGGGTGAGTTTTTTTTTTTGTAAGGTAGGGTTAAGCACATTTTAAGTACATTGTGTTTCATAGTGCCACCCGTCTTGTCCAGGCATTTCCAATGGCCCTTAAGCTGCCCTCTGGTATGCTCTACCACCGCCCGTGCCCGAGAATGGATGTCATTATAATGTCGCTCCCGTTCACTCTGTGGGTACCCACAGTCCCCTAGGGAATTGTCAAATGGCTGCTCTGTACACAAAACTTACAATTTTGGCCCAAAATTATAAAACATACGTCATCTTACTGAGAAGCCAGCCATCATGCACAACACCATTTTCAAGTTTGTTTCCAACACTACTATTTCTGAGAATAAACAAATCATGGGTTGAGCCAAGCCATCTCGCCACAACATTAATGAGACACATCACAAATAATTTGCACATTAATAGAATGAAAATGCTTTCTATTAACATAAGCAAATTCCTTCTCTGAATGCACCTTTACAGCAATGTGTGTGCAGTCTATCGCTCCGATTACATTTGGAACCCCAGGCATCACTGCAAATTGCCCTTTAATGTTTGCATGTTCAAAATGTTTGCCTGGATGACAAATGGTTTATACCATCCCATACATTGGGCATGGCTCGACTCCGTGATGACTGAGAATTACCCGATAGGTCCGCGGGTTCCCGCTGTAAAACTCCTCTGGCTAAAAACTCGAGGGTGGTTAGAACTTGTAACAAGACAGTTATGGTGCCATTCCTTAAAGTTTGCCTTTGAAAAGCTGCCCCAGTTCAGCTTGGAAATCTAAATCGACTTAGAAGCCAGTCATTATCATGAGCCAGGAAATCAGTAAGATCCCTGAATACGTGCTCTCTTCAAATTCTTCCAATTGCAATATCTACCAATAACGCAAGAACAGCCATGGTAGTTGCAATAGCTTGGCCATTCTCTCCACCATTTTATTGTAACAATTAAATGCATTTTCTTTGATAAAGATCGCGTCATTAATGCGAGTATACAAAAGGGAAGCCATAGTACCACTGATTTACCACTAGGTGCCACCCATTTACAAAACCATCAGAAACATGCGTACGCATTGGTTGGGATTCCCGGGAAAATGTGCATAGCGGTACGCCAAGTTTAGTATTTATACACCTCGACCTGATCATGGAACGGGCACACGCAGCATTTTTGTGTGCACGCACCATTTATACATGAGGCACCTGGTCTGCACAGGCTCTGTGTATCTTCCCTGGGACACCATCCGGTCTGGCTGCTTTAGAGGGGTTCACCCTGCTGAGCATACAGTCAGTGAAAGGGAGCTGGAAACTGGTTGATCACAGCAGCAGTACTACTTCTGAGAGGCATGTATGCAGGGGTAAGGAACAGAAAGAGGTGGTCTGACTCGCCTAAGTGTGGAAGCTGTGTGGCTCTGTATGCATGTTTAATGTTAGTGTAGACGTGATCTAATGTGTTCTGGTCCCTCATCAGACATGTAACATGCTAATAGAACTTAGGCAGGACAGACTTTAGGTTTGCCTTATTAAAACCACCAGATACAATATGTATACCATCTGGATAAGTCTGCTGTAGCTTGTTGATGATGTCTGATAACAGCTAGAGAGCTATGCTAGCATTAGCCCTGGGTGGAATGTAAACAGCCGTGATTAGCCCAGCTGTTAGCTCTCTCTGTAAGATAAAAGGATGGCATTTAACTGAAATTGACTCTAAGTTAGGTGAACAGTGTGTATGTATGACTAAACTATCTATACACCAGCTGTTATGCACGTATATGCACAAACTGCCCCATCTGTTCTTAATGGAATCTTTGTTTTGGTCCCAGCAATGCACAGTTCAACTTGCTAGTTGTATGTCTGCTTCAGGAATGAGTGGTTTCAGCCAAGTTTCGGATATTATTGAAACACAGCAGTCCTGAACGTAGTGATTTCCCTCCATGAGTAGTTCCAGCTCGTCCATTTTGTGGATCAGGGATCTTGTGTTAGTGAGGAACATGCTTGGAGGAGGAGGTTTGTGCAGATCTTTCCTCAGTCTCGCTAGTAGGCCAGAGTGGCATCCTCGCTTTGCTTTCTCTCCAGTCACTGCCTACACCATCTGCCAGTGCCAATAACAATCCATGGAGCACCCGGTGGTCGGTTGGAAAGTTGTATGAGTAATGAGACTCGTCTGTGATGATGGGTTTCATGTTGCCGTCTATGTCCAGTAACTCCTGGTGACTGAATTTGTAGTTAACGTGTGAGAGGACATACAAAAAACAAAAATAGCACCAGAAAAGAGGAGCTGCTAGCCGCTGCATCCATGCGAGCCCCCATTTTGGCTCACAAATGGTGATTTAACAGAATCACCAAGGTCCTTTCACTATCCGCTGGGCAGGGGATAAGGGTCACGCTCAGCCGTTCGGCTGAGTCGTTCACAATGTGTTTAGGTGCTCCTTGCTGGAGCCCAGTAGACAACGGCTCTGGATTTCATGTTAACCTCAAAAGGGGGTAACAGCTGGTGGATAAGGCAGCTCAACCAGTCACGTCTTAGGAAACAGAGGACAAATGGAGAGAGAGAGAGTTAGACAATCACTGTACACTGCGATAACTTTTGGAAGCCTTTGCCTTGTCCTGAGCTACCCATGCTCAGTCCCTGATCTGTCGGCCACCTGAAGCACAAGGCCAAAAGGAGAGGAGAGTACTTGTTAGAGAGACTAGTTTCATGCTCGCTTCTGACAGAGCTTGAACTAATACTAGAGACTCACTGGAGAGCAAGTGAGGGTTTGGTGATGGTGACCACAGGCCAGCTTCTGGATTGGCCAACTTTTCTGTTCTGACACACAAGGGGGCTTGACACAGATGACCAATCAAAACATCAAACTACTGAAACCTAAACAAGCCTTAACACAGTCACAGACGAGAGACAGGTGAGCCTCTTAACTGATGCCGAGCAACCCAGATGATGAGCAGGGAGGGAACTGAGTAGGAATAGCTGGGCTGCCAGGCACCGGGCTCAGAAACAAACAAACCTTCACAAGACACACAGATGCGACAGGACTTGTGTAGTCTAGAACTCTGGTGACGTGATTGTGGACGAGGCGGCCCTGGCGTGACAATATATAATATATATTGTAATGCTGGGCAGTGATTAAAATTTTTATATGCAAAATTAAATAATTAATTTAAAAGTAGTGTATTGCACACTTTTATTTTTAAAGTACTGCTATATGAACACTTTAAACAAATAAGGAGCTTTTTAACAGCGGTGTTCCCTTTAACACAGTTACATTTACAGCATTTAGCAGATGCCTTTATTAAAAGTGACTTTCACTCTCTAACTACAAGGGACAGTCTCCCTGGAGCAACTTGGGGATAAGGGTCTTGCTCAAGAACCCAGTGGTGGTATGCTGAAAGAAGGAATCCAAGACCTCTTGGTCTAGAGCAGTGGTTCTCAACCTTTTTTCAGTGATGTACCCCCTGTGAAATATTTTTTCAGTCAAGTACCCCCTAACCAGCGCAAAGCATTTTTGGTTGAAAAAAGACATAAAACACAGCTCTGTGCCATCAGTGTCTGATTTATTAAACTCTGCCTATCAGTTAACATTTGAAAAAAACATGAGCAAAACATTTAAGACTCCATCAATGTG
Source organism: Hydrocynus forskahlii (assembly GCA_037974365.1). Classification (NCBI taxonomy): domain Eukaryota; kingdom Metazoa; phylum Chordata; class Actinopteri; order Characiformes; family Alestidae; genus Hydrocynus; species Hydrocynus forskahlii. The sequence continues at coordinate 13,401 of JBBPCX010131138.1, read as the reverse complement.
CAAAAATTGCTCATTTGTAGTGGTCTCGAACTATTAGGAAATAAAAACATTTAAAAATTAGTAAAGACTTAAAAAATAAATGATTAATTATAAGTTAATCACACTGTGCACATAAAAATAATCATCAACTTAAAGTGTCATTTTAGTGAGAAACTTGGGCTTGTGCTTCACTGAGGATCTTTGTCAATCTTGGTGTCATGGAGGCAACTGCTGTGATCAAGCTCTTCTCTAGGCACAGTCTGTTTCTTCACTTTGTTTTGATCCCAGTCATTGCAGAGAAGGATGCCTCACATAAATATATGGAGGCAAAGGGTAATAGCTGCTCCAAAGCTTTCTGTCCCAAGTCAGGGTGCTCCTGCCTCTCACACACACAAAACTGTGTGAGTGTGGACGTGGCAAACTTCATCTGGAGGCCAAGGTCAGAGGACACTTCCAAGAGTTTTTCCTGATAAGTGACAGGTAGCTAACTTCTGTTTGCTTCAGACAAGAGAAATTGGTTTCTCACCCAATCCAGCAGTGCAGATTTCTCCATCATGTCAGGAAAGGTGGTCAAATGTCCTACTATGACCGACTTGACTAGAGCTCTGTCCACATCCTAACTAGAGAGAATATCATCTACCCGAGGAAAGCAGGTGAAATCCCCCTTTGCACAGGTCCTTATTCACAGCTCTGCTTTCTTCAGGAAGCCACCCAACTTGTCATACATGTTTAGAATGCTGGTGTCCTTGCCCTGCAGAGACATATTCAGTTTGTTCAGTTTACTGAATAAATCTGCCAGATAGCACCACTTTGCAAGCCAGTCTTTGTCTTGGAACAAGGTGGCATGGGGAGATCTGTGCTCAATCACGAAGGTGTGCACTTCGGATCTTAATTCCAACAACCGAGAGAGAGCCAGCGCACTTCTGTGTGCAGCAGCAGTTGTGTGTGTTCAGCTCCCATATTTTCACAGAGGAGGCGAAACATGCATGCATTGCAAGGTCTTGACTTTATGAAGTTGATCACTTTGATGGTGTTGTGCAAAATGTCATGTAACACAGGGCTCATTTTCTTGGACGCCAATGCCTCCCTGTGTATCACACAGTGAGTCCACTTCACGTCGGGGTTTTCTTTTTTAATGCGTGTTATGAGTCCTCTCAGGCCATTTTCACAGAAGAAAGTGCTGACAACATTAAAAATGTCCTCTCCTGTTGTTTTCCCCTCCAACATTTTGCAGAATAGTATGTGCTCATAAATGTCGTCAGTATCAACATATCTCACAAAAGCAACAAGTTGTGCATTTCCACTGACATCTGTGGATTCATCCAGCTGGAGTGAAAAAGAGTCGCTAAGTTTTCCCACAACTTGCTCGACTGTGTCTGTTCCCATTTTATCTCATTTGTGGCAGAATCATTTGACAAAGGCACAGTCTTAAATTTCTCAGATGTATTTCTGTCCAGCATGGTCCCAGCTAGCACAACAGCGGGGAAAGAGAAGGTGTTCAGCAATAGTCAGTGGTTTCTTGGCTTTAGCTATGAGCAAAGACACAGCATAAGAGGCCTCCAGGGCTTTGGCTGATGTCGTGGAGGCTTTCCTCTTAAAAAACTCAGGTGGCTTACCAACATGAAATACGTGTTTTGTCTTGAGATGCTGCTGAAGATATGTGGGCTTCATGCTAGTTTCTCCCCACAGAAAAAACACAGTGGCTTGGGTGGGTTGCAAACCGTGGACATAAATCCCATTAAAACATATTCCTCTAAATCAGGGGTCTCAAACTCAATTTACCCAGGGGCTGCTGGAGGCAGAGTAAAAAATGCATTGTTAAAAAATTCCAATCTTCTCAAATCTCTTTATTTTTATTTTTTAACACAAAATAAAAAAATAAATAAACAAATTAAGAATGAATAAGAACATACTTTAATCAATCAGTAATAAATAAATCAAATAATAATAATTAGATTTCTCTAGTCAGCGACTTTATGTGATTTCTTCAGTCTTCTATATCTGCTGTATTCAGATTCAAATGTCTGTGTTAACAGTTCTTTAATTTTTAACCTTCTTCTGAACATGAATGGAACATTGAAAACATGAAATATTCTTCTGAACATGGCTTCTCTTGCCTACTCCTTGCTGCTAGAAACCTGGCAGCGCTTCCTCTCGCATAGCCGAGCCACATTTGGCTTGAGGGAGGAAGCAGTTGAGACCCTCAGTATGGCTTGAAGATGATCATCACTAAGTCTGGACCTGTACTTGGACTTATTGAAGTTCAAGGTGGAGAAGAGCTTTTCGCACAAGTATGTGCTCCCAAAAAGGCACATGGTCTGCTTGAACATTCGGGAAAGCCCAGGGAAGCTAATGGTCAATTCTCTCAAAAATTGCCCCAGCTTGTCTGCTTTTCCACTCATCTCCCTGAACTTTGCTTTGAGTTCAGAGTTGCACTGCAGCTCAATGAGCTAATTTGAAGCACAGGAGGGGCATCTTGCACAAAAGGGTTCTGCAAAAATTTGAAATGTGGCTCTGTATGTCTTGAAGTCTGCAAATCTGTGATCAAATTCCTTTTGTAGCCTCAAAATGACATAAACATATGTCTCATCACTGAATGGTGTGCCTGCATCCATGAGTGCCTTGCATGCTGGGAAATGGCAAAGGTTTGTCTGAGAGAGCTGGGTTTTCCATAACACAAGTTTTGTGGAGAATGCTCTGACGTTGTCATAGGCAGCACTGACAAGTTGCCCCTGGCCTTGTAACTTCTTGTTACGTACATTAAGCTCATGTGTGATATCAACAAGAAAAGCTAAGTTCATGAGCCATTTGGGATCACTTAGCACAGGAACAGCCACTCCATACTTCTCTATGGAGGCTGTAGCGACTATTTTTGATGCTCATTCCACGGTGATGAAAAACGCTGGGCTTGGTTTGGATTGAACGCATACTCTATGGTACGGTGAAAAACGATTTATTGAGTCCATTTGAGAAAAGAACGTGAATGAAAACTGGTTGTAAATTAAACAGCAATAACAAACTTAACGAAAGTATTATGGTTGGTTCAAAAAGGAACATAAAGTATGGTCAAAACAGTGTCAGAAAACCGGGCTGCATTTTCCATCCACCACCCTCCTCTCTGCCACAGCTATATAACCTTTGTCCTATGAGGTCACCATGGCAAAAGGCAGTACAACGTAAAACACAAATTAAATGCTATTAATAATTCATCTTATTCTCCTTACTAAACAACTTCAACTTTCAATTAACAAGTCTAAAATTCTAACCTTGACAAAAACACAAACTATCAAAATGGCTGTAACATTCCAGCCCCTAATTTTGAATAACAAACTTACCAAAAAAAAAAATACATTCATGAACAGCCATTATCAAGAATCAATACAAAATGTCCAAGTATTGCACATACAGGATATTGCACATAATTATCAGGATTCACATAAACAATAGCATTACATAATTGCATCTTTGCTTACCAAAGTCCACTTTAAATCATTACGTTTTTATTTTATGGTAAAGTCCATTAAAAAAAACCTCTTCGGTTCTTCAGACAAAAAGGTCCAGGGGAGTCCATACTCTTTCATTCTTTCAAGCATCATCAATCATAATCATACTTTTCTGTCAGTAAATCAATCATATCATATTTCCATTATTCAGTAACCAGTATACGTAAACATGACTGAAATTATACTCAAGAAATTAGTTTCGTTTCAACTTTCAATATGTCTTAAATAATAAGGTTACATCATTGAATCAATAAACCCAAAGTGAAATTCTCTTTCAAAATCTCAGTCGGCTTCAAGTAACATACATAACTTAGTTATGGGTCTTTTTAATTCATTGCTTGATGTTCTAACACGTACTTTGCGCACAAAGCCTTTAGCATCTCCTATGATATCTGTGATGTGCCCTAGAGGCCATGAATTTCTTGGAGCACACTCATCAGCTAAAAGAACGAGATCTCCAACAGAGAAGTTTCTGCGGGGTCTGTTCCATTTCTGACATTGTTGCATCAGAGGGAGATATTCTTTCATCCATCTTTTCCAAAACAGGTCACTGAGGTATTGGACTTGTTTCCAGCGCCTTCTTCCATATGCTTCATGCTTATCAAACAACCGAGGTGGGAAAATGGGTTTTCCTTTTAACAGTAAAAGGTGATTTGGTGTTGGTCGTTTGGATCATCACTTGATGGTGTAATTGGCCTGTCATTCAACATTGCTTCAACTTCACAGAATATTGTATGGGCTTCGACAGAACATAGGATCCTTTTAGCTTGCTGCACCAAACGCTCCCAGACTCCACCGTGGTGTGCTCCATGAGGAGGATTAAAACTCCACTTGATTCCATCCTGTGCAAGTGTGGTATGGATTTTACTTTGATTTAGGATTTTTAGTGCTTGCTTCAATTCGTGATTTGCACTCACAAAATTTGTGCCATTGTCTGATTTTATCTCCTTGACCTGTCCCCTCCTACAGATGAATCTTCTTATGGCATTGATGCAGGAATCTGTATCGAGTGTATGGGCCACCTCAAGATGAACAGCACGTGATGTTAAACATGTAAAGATGACTCCATACCTTTTTAAAGTATTTCTTCCTCTTTTGACTTCGATGGGTCCAAAGTAATCCATACCGATAACTGTAAATGGAGGAAGGTCCGTGACAAGCCAATCAGGTGGGAGATCAGACATTTTCTGTTGTCCAGGCCTTTGACACGAGCGGCGGCACGTCATACATTCCCTGATTATCTTTCTTGCCAGTGCATTGGCATGAGGAATCCAAAACTGCCTACGGAGTGTGAAGAGCATATGATTCCTCCCGCCGTGCCCAACTTTTTCATGAACCCAGCGGAGAATAAGCTCAGAGATGTGACTACTCTTAGGCAGGATGGCAGGATGTTTTGCCTCTTCGGGTAGTGCAGACTTGCTCAGCCGACCACCAACCCTTAGGGTGCCATTTACCATCACAGGATCCAGCTTGTACAAAGGACTGGTTTTCTTTACGGCCTTTCCATCACTCAGAAGTGAAATCTCCTCAGAGAAGTGTTGCCTTTGCACATAATTGATTATGGCTTGTTCAGCCTTTTCAAAGTCATCCACTGTCAGCAGGTAAGTTAATTCTTCCCTTTTTATTTTGGGAACAGCAGGTTTGTTTACATTTGACCCTTTCTTTCCATCACACTTTTGTTTCAGAGTGTCTTTAATCTTTAAAATCCAAGCAACTGCTCGTTTTAGGTCTGCCCACCTCGAAAAATAAGATAGCAACTTGATGGTGGGACAAGACTTCATTGGTAGAACAGCTGTAGCGTGTATAAAAATGTCCTGCTTTATTTCAGGGTCGTCCTCTGAAACACCATTTACATTTTCAATAATTTCTGGCCACTGTGTGTGGTTTGAAGAAAATATGGTCCATTTAACCATGTTTGGCACTGGAGAAAGGCTTTGACTGATAAGCCACGGGACGCTGCATCAGCTGGGTTCTCCTTCGAAGAGATGTGCCTCCATTGTTCTATGTTCGACAGAGAATGGATGAGAGAGATACGATTTGCAACATAGGTCTTAAATCTTCTGTTTTTGTTGCCAATGTATTGCAAAACAGTCATACTGTCTGACCAAAACACTGAGTCTGACAATGACAAATGCAATTCTTTTCTCAGCATGTGGTCCAGACGTGCAGCCAAGACTGCTGCGGCAAGCTCCATTCTGGGGATGGTTGTGCACTTGAGAGGTGCCACTCGGGCTTTTCCAAAGGCAAAGGATACGCAGACATCACCATTACTATTTGTGAGCCGAAGGTAGGACACGGCACCATAGCCCACCTCACTAGCATCACAAAAATGGTGCAGCTGTGCAGATATGATGTGACCAAAGCCTAAAGGGATAAAGCTTCTGTTCACTCCCATAGTGCCCAGAAGGTGAAGCATGCTATACCAACTTTCCCAGGTCTGTGCGACATCATGAGGGATTCTCTCATCCCAGCTCAATTTCAACTTACATAAGCTTTGCAGGATCTGCTTTGCCATCAGTGTTATGGGAGCCAGAAAACCTAGGGGGTCATAGATTGAACAGACGACAGATAGAATTCTCCTTCTGGTTATCTGGTGTGACTTGATGGCTATGCTAAAGGTAAACTGATCTTTTTCTATGTTCCATTGAGCACCAAGGGCTCTTTCCATTGGCAGCTGTTCCTTACTCAAATCTAAAGTTTGCACTTCTTTAGCTCTGTCCCTCTCAGGGATTGCAGTGAGGACTGCACGATCATTGCTGATCCATTTGTTAAGATGGAAGCCTCCTTTTGCGTATAACTCATTGAGCTGGGAAAAGAGTGATAATGCCTGCTCTGTACTACCAACTGCCTTCAGACAGTCATCGACATAGAAATTATGCCTGATGGTGTTTGTAACTTCCTCTGGATATTCATGCTGGTGGTCATCAGCAGTTTTCTGCAAGGCAAATGTTGCACAGCTGGGCGAGGATACTGCGCCAAATACATGCACCAACATTCTGTACTCAACGAGATCTTTGGAGATGTCCCCATCAGGCCACCAGAGGAAGCGCAAGAAATTGATGTGTTCCCTTGCCACGCGAACCTGATGAAACATCCCTTCTATGTCCGTGATGAATGCGACGGGGCCTAAGCGGAAGTGGATCAGCTCACCAAGGAGTGTGTTGGTCAAGTCAGGACCCTGAAGAAGTTCCCTGTTCAGAGATGTTCCGCCATAAACTGCTGCACAGTCAAAATCCACACGCAGCTTATTTTTGCGTGGGTCATAGACACCATGGTGTGGCAGGTACCACAGCTTGCCGGTTTCGGGCTGCGGCTCACTCTGAGGAACAATTTCAGCATATCCTTTTGCCATAACCTCATTCATAAAGGCCTTGTACTCATTAAAGAATTCTTGGTCCTTTTTAAATCTCTTTATCAAGTTCTGAGCCCTCTGATCGGCAATTTGCCTGTTATTGGGCATGTTCACAGTGGATTTACGAAATGGAAGTTTCAGATGGTAATGACCATTTTTAAGTTCAGCTGAATCAGACCCAATCTCCAAAAACTGCTTATCATCCTGTGACAATTCAATCTGTTCTCCATAATGCTGTTCCATAAAATCTTCATTATATTGCTTTATCAACAAATTCTCCAAATTGGCAATGGATATTCTATTGACTGTAGTGCAAGCAACATTCAAGTTTTCATCAAATCCTAGTGGGCCATTAATAACCCAGCCGAGATGGGTTTTCACAGCATAAGGTCCATTGTCAACGCTGTTAATAATCCTCCAGGGCTCTAACGCTTTTGGAGCATTGACTCCTATCAGAAGCTCAATGCCCGCATCGATAGGCGTGATGTCAACCTCGTTAAGGTAAGGCCACTTTCTTATGTCTTTTAGTTTTGAGATATCATCATGGGTCACAGGGATTTGGTTTTGAGTGAAAACATCAGGGAGTTTGAGAAAGTTGTCGCTGTCCAATGCAGATCCTTCCAAGCCAGAGATTCTAAATGTTGACAATGTTTTTTCTTGACCCATTGTTTTTAAGAGGACCTCTGTTCTCTTTCCAGGGGCTTGAAGCTGTATGGCCAACTGCTCAGTACAAAATGTTGCTGAGCTCCCTGGATCCAAAAAAGCATAGGTTTCAATGCATTTTGTTCCTTTTTCCAATTTTACTTTCACCGGTAAGATTGCCAGAGCACACTCTTTTTTTCCGGCCCCAGTATTGCTACCAGTAGCCAATGAGAGGACTGCGTCAGAATTAGTGGAACTTGTGGGTGGCTTTGTTTCAGTCTGAGACCTGCTTTGATTTCCCTTGGTTTGTATATGCAGAATTGTTGGATGGCTTTGTTTACATATGTTGCACACCAAACGTTTCTGACAATTTTTGCTTAAATGTCCCTTTTGCAAGCAGCCAAAGCATAGCCCTTTATCCTTGAAGAACTCCACTTTATCATTGTTCAGTTTGTTTTGAAATGCTTCACACACATCCATGGGGTGATTTTTGTTGCAAAACATGCATGGTTTTGTAAATGCACTTGAATTGGTAACATTTGAGGATTGTTTATTTGTTTGTGAATTTGTTTGCTCAGACATAGATGCAACGGCTGTAGCAAAACTGCTCCCCTTGTTAGTTTTTGAGTAGACTTTGTTTTGTCTTGATTCTGGTGCTTTATTTACTGGGTTCTGTATTTCTCCAAAAATCGGATCCAGCATAATTCGTGCTTGTTTGTCAATAAATGCGAGTAAATCTCTGAATGTGGCTCTTTGTTTGTGTTTCTCATAAATGTTGCTGACAACAGTTTGCCATTTTTCTTTAAAAAATTTTGAAACAATTACTTTTAAGTTAGAAGGTGTTTCAAGATCTACAACGTAATCCATTTCTTGCATGGTATTGTGGCAGCTTTTCAAAAATATTGCATATGACCTAAGGCCTAACGCATCCTCAGCCTTAACCACAGGCCACTTCAGTGCCTTGTCCAAGAAAGCAGATGCAACTTTAATTTCGTTCCCAAAATGCAGGAAAAAGAAATGGAAATGACACCGTGCTGTTGTTGATGTCATTTGTTTTGACTACTTTTACATTATATAGAAATATATGTAATGTTCATTGTGTGAGGCAATGCAAATACAATGCAAATAGAGTGATGCAAATAAAAAACATTGACCCACAAATTACTGTGCACCCTATAATTAGTCTGTTATTGCCGATAAACAGTTGTCGCTGTGTGACTGCAGACTAAATTAGGCTGCATTGAGTTCCTTACTTTTCCTGCCACGTACGCATCACTTTGATTTATTTTGTCAGAGAGAGAGACCTCATATTAACTCTCAAAGTGCCTTTGACGTGTGTGTATAAATATATATATATGTATAATGTCCCGCTGGCAGCAAGTTAAAAAACTTCTTTTGAAGTGTTGTGAACGTAGCGCGCTGGGACGAATGTCCACGTGTGCCAAATAGAAACGAGGTAGCCAGCCAGGCACGGAAGAAAACACTCCAGGGCAACGCTGCTGTAACTTTCACTCATTGAGAAATGTTTCTCAAGCCCGGCCGATGCCCCGCCCCCGAGAGCCATGTACCCCACCGTGATTGATAGGCTCGTTCAGCTCTGCACACAACACTGTAAAATGCCATACAAATCAAACTCGCGAGCTGCACTAACATTACATTTTCATATTAAGGTGGGGCCACAAACTATCATCCTGCAGGCCGCGAGTTTGAGACCCCTGCTCTAAATACTGTTGGAATTTTTCCGGCTCTGGGTTCACCCTCTTTGGTACGTGTCCCATGTTTTCAGCGGCATTGCTGCTACGCTTCAACCATGTCTCCATTGTTTGAGTTTTCAAGGTGACAGTGATTGTATGGATTTTTGCATTGAAGCTATTTTTTTAAATATATATTTAAATCTTACGTACCACCTGGAGTGCCTTCACGAACCCCCAGGGGTACGCCTACCCCCATTGAGAACCACTGGTCTAGAGGCAAGTATCCTACCCACCAGGCCACCACAACCCCACAGCTGCACTTCAAATCAAATATAAAACCAAAGCTATTTGCCACCACAGAGAATGCATGTTTTATCTAGTTTGTAATAGAAAAACAAGTTACCCTTTGAGTCCAGAGCATGGGGGGTGGAACTATTATAGTAGCTGCAAAGGGGGACCAACTCCAAACTAAAGTCTATGTATCTGAATCCAGTGTCATTAAAGTCCCTGTTGGTGCACACATGAGCACAAAAAAGGAACGAACTTTCAAAATAAAAGGATTTTAAAAATCCCTGCTTTAATGTGGAATAAATTAATTGCGGTGATAAGTAAACACACACACACACACACACACACACACACGTCTTCTGTCTTGCCTGCCTCCCTCACTCCAGCAACTAACATTCTACAGGAGGGTGACTGGCGAGACGGCTCAATTACACATAATCACACACAATAAAACACACATAACAACACATAAACACAGAACACACTTCTACCCCCTTCTAATGTTCCCAAAACACACATAACTAGGCCAACTGGCCACTTGTGTTGGACCGCAAGGGCTCATGAGAGCCAGTGTGACTGCCGGCTCGTCACACAGCCCCCTCAGCCGTCCACGGCTACCCCACGAGTTCACAACAACGAGTGGCTCCGGATGGCCATGGTTCTGCATGGTAGCGTCCCTCAACCGCACCTGGCAGACCACCTCACCCAAACGCTCGAGGACCTCTCCCGGCCCCCTCCAGTGGCTGTCCAGTTTCAGATTCCGTCCCTTTTTCTGGGAGGGGCAGTAAACCCAGACCAAGTCTTGGCGCAAAGTTGTGCCCTCGGCTGCGCACGTCGTACACCCGCTTCTGTCGGGCTGTAGCTAGACCCTGGCGACCTCTCGCCAACTCATGCACCACCCTCAGTCGACTTTGCAGCCTGTGTGTGTAGTCCAGCCCTGGTGGGCCCTCAATTTCTGGCTCAGGGGGGCGTCCGAACACCAGGTCCACTGGCGTGCCCAGCTCACAACCGAGCATGAGTGCTGCTGGCGTGCTCTGGGTGCTTTCCTGCACGGCGGTGCGGTATGACCACAGGACCAGGGGTAAGTGTCTGTCCCAGTCACGTTGGTGCTCCGCCACCAAAATCGCCAGCTGGGTTGCCAACGTGTGGTTAAACCGCTTCACCAGCATGTCGCTCTGCGGGTGAAGCGGCATGGTTTGCATTTTGTGGAAGCTCAGTCGGCAACACATGTCCCCAAACACCTGCACCTCAAAGTTCCACCCCTGGTCACTGTGTAGCTCCTCTGGCGCCCCAAACCTGCAGAAAAACTCATCACTAGTTTACCTGCCACTGTGGTCGTGCTCTGGTGAGCTACTGCGTACACTTTGGGCCACTTAGTAAAATAATCCATGGCTACGGGCACATAGCGGTTCCCCAGCTCAGTCTGTGGAAACAGCTGTAAAATGTCCACACCTACCTACTCCATGGGAGCCCTCACCACGTAGGGCTGCATCAGCGCCTGCGACTGCCCTCTCGGTCCCTTTGTAGTGGTGCAGGTGTCGCAACTATGGGCAAATAGTTCAATGTCCCGCCTGCACCCTGGCCAGTAAAAATGGCTGTGGAGCCGAGTTAGCATCTTGTTCACCCCAAAATGTTCGACCCCCCACTGCACCGTGTACTGCCCTCAAAATGTCCTCCCGAAGCGCGCAGGGCACCAACAGCTGCCAAAGTTCGCGCTCACTGTTTGGGTGCCGCCAGCAGCGGTAACACAGACCCTGCCTTAACTCCAGTGTCCCCCACTGCGAGCGATACGCCTTCAACTCCCAGTCAGCGGCTGTTATCTCGTCCCACTTGGGGCAGCACGATTGTTCTAGCCACCCCCGCACCTGGCTGAGAACCAAATCGCTCACCTGCTCACACTGCAGCCTCTCTGAGTCCATCTCAGTCACCACATCAGTCGTGACAGCTGCACTCAGCTCAGTCACCTGCTCCTTTTCCTCCGCCCGCATGCAGTAGCAACAGTCCTCGACTATGCATGGGCAGTGCGATAGCTCATCCGCATTACAGTGCTACTGACCTGGTCTGTGCTGCACCTCATAATCATATTCCTGTAGCGCCTCAAACCAACACATGAGCTGCCCCTCTGGATTTTTGAAGCTCAAAAGCCAGGTCAACGACGTGTGATCGGTGCGGAAGCTGAATTTTTGTCCGCACAGGTACAGCCAAAAGTGGCAGAGGCTTTGGACCATGGCCAAGAGTTCGCAACGCGTCACACAGTAATTCCGCTCTGGCCGACTCAAAGCTCAGCTGTAATATGCCACTACACGCTCCCCGGCTTCCGTGGCTAGTGACAAGACCATGCTGACACCCACATTACTCGCGTCTGTGTCTACGATAAAAGGTTTCGTTGGGTCCGGGCTCAAAAGCACTGGAGCCTTCCCTAAGCCTCTCGTAGCTGTGTGAACGCAGCTTCACACTCCCCGGACCACCTGAAAGCGCCCCCCTTCTCCGGTGATTGAGCCATCAGACTGCCCAGGGCCGCTTATCTAGCGACAGCCGATGTGGGCGCAAACAGACTGGGTGAGCTCCCCCAGTGTCAATGTGGTGCTGAACCAAAGACGTGTGGGTGCATTCTTTGTCCTTCGCCGCAAACAGGTCCACGTCTTGCATCAGCAGCCTTTCACTGTCTCTGTCCAAGCCGCTCTCTTGCCGTCTCTTCCCTCTCTGGCCGGCTGAATCACTGCCACAGCGCCGCCACCAGCTGCCCGAAATCACGGCATTTGCTGAGCGGCTGATCGACCAGGACTTGCAGTGTCTCACCTTCCAGAGCCATGGTGAGATGGACCGTGGCCTCTCTTGGATGTGTGTGTGTGTGTGTGTATATACTGTATATGTGTATTAGGTTTCAAGAGCACCTGAATATAGTGAAAAACTGCATTGTTGTGATGTGGTTAAAAAAATTACTAAAATGCCTATTGTAGCGTAAATCCTAAATATGCCACCAAATATGCTCCCAGAGCACTTTAATTTCATTTAAAACACATTAGCCTTAAAAATAATATAAAGGTAAACCTGTATTAATACCATTTAGTTTACAGTGCTACAATGTAAAATATTGATGTTACGCCAATATAGACTGTACTGTAATTAATGCATGGGAGTTTTCTTTGGTATGCGCTGTGGTAATAAATTAATTTAATAAATGAAACACAAAATAAAAAACAGAAGAATACTCGAGACGCTCCACAGGGGAAAATCTGGACTGCAGCGTCAAAGGATATATATATATATATATATATATTTTATATATATACAGTAACTCCCCACTTCTCATGGGGGTTACATTCCAAGAGCACCCGCATATAGTGAAAAACCTTGTTGTTGTGTTTTGATAAAAAAAATGTCTGAAAATGCCTATTTTTATAGTGTAAACCCTAAATATGCCTCCAAATATGGTCCCAAAACACTTTAATTTCATTTTAAACTCAATTTATTACATTACCCTTAATGAAAATGTAAATTTAAACCGGATTTGTACTGTACAGGTTACACTGAACTCCTGCAGTGCTAGAATGCAAAAATCGATTTTATAATTTAGCACTAAAGAATTATATATTTCCATGAAAAAAAATGTGGAGGATATCGGCGTTTCCATTTTAAACTCAGCTTAATACATTACGCTTAAAATATCAAAGCATTGTTCGTAGGATCCCTATTGTATCTATGCTGATTTTTATTATTAGGGATCCAAGCACGCAGTGCGCAGGATCCCTGTTGTATCTATGCTGATTTTTAGGGTCTATGCAGTGTAACTGCAGGGAACCTGTTGGAATTGTGCAGATTTTTATTATTATTGTTTTTCTGCCTTAAAACACGTTGTGCAGCCCGAAACTTGAAACTTGGTGGTTAGGTAGTACTCCCTCCCGCTACTCAGGCGCACAGAGTCAGCCAAATTGGCCAATAG
>JBBPCX010131063.1:0-18816 GCA_037974365.1 Hydrocynus forskahlii | reverse complement strand
CTGATAATTAAACAGAACACATGAGGCACAGGCATAACATACTAGACTAGGGGTGACCCCTACTGGCCACCCCAGGGAACAGAAAACAGAACACAGGGAAACAGGAAACAGGCAAACCAAAAACATGAACAAAACCACCACCAGACACCACCGTGACACCTATAAGTTACCTATATATTTAATATGCGATTTTAACCTGAGACCAAAGAATACAACAGAAACTAATTTAATGGAAATTAAATGATTTAACTTAATAATGTTAAATCACATATTTGACTTCCATTAAAACAAAATGGAAGGAGGAAAGTCAGATAATTATGTCTGAGATGGAGGAGTTTAAATGGAAACAAAATATATTTTATCGTTCTCATCCCCAGAAATCCCACTATGATAGTTTCCTCCCTGTTTTCCAGTGAACTGTGGAAATCCTAATACAAAGAAATACCATATTTCTGATTTTGCCCTGTTGCTGTCACATTTAGCGTGCTCGGGGAGTGAAGCAAGGCGCAGATGCAAGGTTCCCTTTTGATGCAATTTTATTATAAAACACAGACTCCAATGTGCAAAACACAAAAAGGCACGAGAGCCTAAAACATAAACTATACTTACCACAGAGGACACATGAGGAAGCGGTAGAGTGAGGGTTTGTGATGGTTGACTGACACTCATTACAAAACTCTTGGAACTTAAATACATACTAGACTCAGACATAAACCAATCATCAAAGACAATCACTTAATCACTAAAACACCAAACAGCTGACAAATCCTGACACTAAACACAAACACACATTTTCTATAATAAAAGTCTCTATTACAAAACAATAGCGGCCTCTACCGGCCGCTGGCCGAGACATGACAGTTGCAGAAGGTTCTCTGTGCCTACACTGTGTGAGAAAACACATTTTTAACGTAAAGACCATTCATTATATACCTCAAGGGTGGTCGAAAATAAATAAATATTTAAAGAATATTGCTAATGGCTGGGAAAAAGATTCTTAGCAGACACATGCACACACACACACACACACACACACACACACTCTCTCGCACGCACACACACACACACACACACACACTCTCTCGCACGCACACACACACACACACACACACACACACACACTCTCGCACGCACACACACACACACACACACACACTCTCGCACGCACACATGATCCAGATTCGCACCCTTAACCCTGGAGGTGTGAGGCAACAATGCTACCCGCTGCACGATCATAGGGCCCTGCCTTCTCTCATGTATTACGTATTTCCACGTATTCTATGTTTGTCTGTCAAAGGCTACAGATGTTTGCTCTACAAGATCTGAGACAACAGGTTTCTCTCTATAAGCCTCACTTTGTGCTCCTGTATTGTTGGATGCTTTTCTGTGGCTGCTTGGTTCCTTTGATTAGTACAGGGTCGCTCATTGAAGGTTTTGTGGACAGAAAAGGGAGTGGATTTCTGTTTACCTCTTTCTGTTGGTGCCATTTTTTTACGAAATTCTTTGGGATTTGCGTTTTATTGTAGAACATATTGGAATAAAGTCTAAAATTTTGAATTGAGGCCAAGCACATTGACCAATATTCTTATTTTCCTACAGTCATTGTCTGAACCTCTCTGTCTCCCTCCAAAGGGTCCTCCACATCTACTTATTCAAATTTATGACAAGATAAGCAAAAAAGACTAATGCTGCATTAATAGTCATATTGATTATTAAGGATGTCAGAACTTATTATAAGAATGTTGTTACTGACAGGGTGGATTACAGAAATGTCTGTCTTTTTCTTTTTCTGCTGTAAAAACGATGTAGGAAAAAACTAGGCATCAGTTTACATTTTGTATTCATGCAGCTTGTTTTACTATTGTACTTAAAAAGATTTACAAACAATATTCCCAACACCGTCCATATCCGACATAAGATAAAGCGGGTCAAGTACACCTCTAACTGTACAATACTTGTATTAACATTTATAGTTTCCAATATAGGTGTTCCAATACGATACACACTACGAACCAAATACTGTTTCACACTGTAATCACTTTTGGTGAATTCAGACTTACCATCAAAATTTGGAAATGTTTCCACTGCGTTTTTAAAAATATTCAGTGAAGCTCATAAAATGCTTTGTGACTTACTAATGCCTTAAATAAAATGTTGGCTGTGTTTGTGTGTAATTTTAATCTCCTGATGTGTAACGGGAGTATTATTGATGTTATTTAGTGCTCCTCCAGGCATAGAAAACAAAACTGAGGCCACTGTCTGAGAAAACTGCAAAATAAATCTCTGACATCCCACATTAACAGATTCACATAAAACTCTTTACAGCATAATGAGGACGAAGGAATATGTGCAAGTAAGTTTATCAAGAAGATATATAAAATACTACTTATACTATAATTTACTGAGGTAAAAAAAAATAAACTGAGGTAAAAAAAAAATCTTACACATTTTCCCTGTATGATAATGCTCCTGGTGTCTTACAATGATCTACAATTACAGCTCTTTACCACCATTTGTGTTACAAGTAAATCACTTAATTTTAAGTTACTTAGTATGTTACAGTTAACTTACTATGGTATAAATACCCCAGCATTTCTGTATATAGTATAGTGTATTTTCGTATTCACAGATTTTCAATTAGATATATTTAGACTTTATATTTTATATTGTTCTTGTCTCTGTGTGTCTGTGCAGTCGCAACATAAGTATTTCCACTGTGATCATTAAAGATTTCTGATAATGATTTTGATTATCCTTTTGTAGTATTTTGTAGTAAACTATAGTTTTCTGTAAGATTTATGTACAAACCCTGTAGTAACTCCTATAGTAATAATTTCTACATCAGCCTCATAACAGTGAAAATTGCTAAAAATTTTCACTCTAGCTACATATATTTATGTGTATATATGGACGTGATTTTGGAGTCTCATATTTCATTAAAGCAATTTCACTGCAGTTCATTTTCGTGTCAGTGTTTTCACTGAATGCATTTTTTTCAAAAATATTGCTGTTTTGGAATACAAACGAACCGTGCGTGAATTTATTCATCAACACGAGTTCTTCATTCAGTCTTTGTTGTTATTTTAATTCTTCGTTAATTCATGAGGTGTTGCTGCCACGCCCCCGAGTTAAAGACAGGACTTTTATTGTGAAAGGTGTGGAGGCGGAAGTGGAGTTTTGCCCTGTCGCCTGGTTGGAGAGTGGCAGGGTTTACCAGTGGCGCGTGCTGTTTACCTTTGTGTTTGTTTACCTGCTTGTGTACCGGTTTGTTTACCCGAGTGCTGCGTGATGGCGGGGTTCCGCGCGCAGGCGGCTGCGGTGATGGAGGTGTTTGCGAACGCGGCGCTGCTGGAGATCTGCGCGCTGGCCGAGAGGAGCCTCGCGCGCCTGCAGGAGGAGACTCTGCGCGCGCACACCGAGAACCACGCGCTCCGCCGGAAACTCCGGCTGCTGGAGGTCCGCGAGGCGTTCTACAGAAGAGCCAACAGACTGAAGAACCCGGACTGGAGAACCTCAGGTAACACACACACACACACACACACACACACACTGTGCACACTATACACACATAGACTGATGAACCTGAATTGGAGAACTTCAGTTAAAACTCCTACACACACACATACACTGTACACACAATACACACACTGACTAAAGAGCCTGAAATGGAGAACACTCTTAAGTACACAAACACTGTACATATTACACACAGCTGTGTCCGAAAAGTGTACTTGTTCACTCGTTCACTACATAGTGTTTACTATACAGATAGATCCGTCCGGGGGGTGCTACCAGAGCTGGACTGGCCATCGGGTATACAGGGCAAATGCGGGATAACAGTAGTGTAGAACGTGTCCGAAGGGTGCACTCGTTCACTATGTAGGGCAAGGTAAAAGAAACCTGCAGTGCATGATGGTATATGTGTATTCATGTAGTGTGCAGTGTCTGGACTCTAGATTTTGGCGTCGTGTGGTGATTTTTTTTAGTGCTCTAACTAGTGGATGAAATTGACGGTTGGAATTTCGGACAACACTACAAAATGGCTGAGTCACTACATAGTGCCCTGCATAGTGAACGAGTGCACTTTTTGGACACAACTATAGACGGAAGAACCTGAACTGGAAAACATTCTTAAACACACATACACTGTATACACTATACACACATAGACTGATGGACCTGAACTGGAGAACCTCAATTAACACTTTTACACATGCGCACACACTCACATACACTGTATACACTATACACACGCAGACTGAAGAACCTATACTGGAGAACCTCAGGTAACACACACACACACACAAACTGTACACTGTACACACAGACTGAAGAACATGGACTGGAGAACCTTACGCCGCACCCACACACTATACACATACACAGACTGAAAAACTTGGACTGGAGAACCTAAGGTAACACACACACACACACACACACACACACACACTATAAACAAACATACACACACTATAAACACTATACAGTGTGCACACTACACACGGACTGAAGAACCTGGACAGGAGAACTTAAGGTAACACATACTATACACACACTATACGTGTTTACATTTACGGCATTTAGCAGACACTCTTACCCAGACAGCGAAGGAGGCTGCAGATCTGATCGGAAGAGGGAGTTTGTTCCACCACTGGGGGGCCAAGACTGAAAAGAGTCTTGATGCAGGTCTTCCTCTTCTTTTGCACCATAAAGGTTCCAGACAAGTGGCGCCTGAAGCACTGAGAGGACGAGAAGTGACGCTGGTTGATCAGTGCTGATAAGTAAGGAGGTGCAAGTCCATTCTTGGCCTTGAAGGCGAGTGTTAAGGTTTTGAACTTAATGCGAGTGGCCACAGGGAGCCAGTGAAGGTTCTGTAGTAGTGTGTGAGAATTTAGGAAGACTGAAGACTGTCGTCACAGCTGCATTCTGAATCGGCTGAAGTGTCTCATTACCTTCAGTGGAAGTCCAGCCAGTCGAGATTTGCAGTAGT
This sequence comes from Hydrocynus forskahlii, assembly GCA_037974365.1. NCBI lineage: Eukaryota > Metazoa > Chordata > Actinopteri > Characiformes > Alestidae > Hydrocynus > Hydrocynus forskahlii. The sequence goes on along the minus strand of JBBPCX010131063.1, from coordinate 13,826 downwards.
TCAGTTTAGAGATGACCAGAGACTGGACGAGTAACTGTGTAGCTTCAGTTGTGAGAAAGGCTTGGGTTCTTCTGGTGTTGTAAAGAAGGTATCTGCATATCCTGAAGATTTCTTACCTTCTTTGAGGGGACAGTAACAGATCTCAAAAGTAACTGAGGTCGTGGCTTGGTGATGGACTCCTTTTGATGAAAAGCAGTTTTGCTGGGGTTCAGCTTGAGGTGGTGGGTCACCATCCAAGAGCAGATGTCGGCCATACCGTCTGAGATGCGGGTCGAGACCTGATCATCACTGGAGGGGAAAGAGAGAGTAAGTTGAGTGTCATCTGCATAAAAGTGGTAGGAAAAGTCATTACATCCCCAAGAGAACGAGTATATAGAGAAAAAGGAAGCGGTCCAAGAACCGAGCCCTGTGGAACACTGTTGGACAATCTTTGCGGGGCAGACTGGGAGCCATGCCATGTTATCTGGTACCTCTGGTCATCAAGGTAGGAAGCAAACCATTTCCAGGCTGTGCCCGATATCCCACGGCTGGAGAGAGTAGCCAGGAGGATCTGTTGGTTAATGCAGAAGGCAAAGGTGGCTAAGAGCTTGCGAGGCTTGGATGCTGATTCTTCAAACTTGGTTTAGTAGAAGGAAGACTTTGCAGAAGTTAAATCAGTGGAAAATTTGGATGAGAGAGCGTTAAGAGATGAGATACACAGCACACCACACACTATACACATTACACACACACAGACTGGAGGACTTCAGGTAACACAAAAACAAATATGTACACAAATATATACACACTACACACACAAACAGTACATACACAACATACACTGTATACACAAACGTACAAGCACACTATACACATTCTTACACTACGTATGCTACAATTACACACCATACAAACACACTATATACAGTATACACACACTGTACAGCCTGAAGAACCTGGACTGGAGAAGCTGAGGCGACACACACTACACAAACACACACGCTGTATTCACACTATATACATAACACACTGTACACATACTATATACACAGACAGACGCGCACACAGACTGGAGAACTTCAGACAGCACACACTATACACGCACACACTCACACATGCACACACACATTATCATCAAACTGATAAGACAAAAACTACACACAAAAATAAGAAACAAAAACACATCACAAATAAAAACACAACTAAACACAAACACACGTGCGCATGCACAAATTTACGCAGACACAAATACACAAACACTCTTAAATGCAAACACTCTTAAATGCAAACACACACAGACACATGCCCAAAAACACAAAGTGCTGCATTTTCTCTGAACACACACTCAGCATGTTAAGACTTATGGCATGTTCTTAAAGACACGTAAAACACACCTTAAACACCTTTAATCACACCTTAGACACCTTTAAACACATAAAACACACCTTAAACACCTTTAAACACACCTTAGACACCTTTAAACACATAAAACACACCTTAGACACCTTTAAACACATAAAACACACCTTAAAAACAGCCGTTCAGTGGCCTTCATAAACTGTGTGTGTGTGTGTTTGTGTGTGTGTGTGTGTGCACGCAGGCCGAATGGTGCGAGTGAAGATTAGATCTGGGGAGAATCAACGCTCTGGTGAAGGTGTGGACACTCACAGACCACTGGCATCGACTCAGGAGGTGTGTTTTACTCTGTGCGCGCCTGTGTGTGTGCGCGCGTGTGTGTGCGTGTGCATGTGCGTGTGCGTGCGTGTGTGCGCGTGCGTGCGTGCGCGCGTGCGTGTGTGCGTGCGTGTGCGTGCGTGTGTGCGTGCGTGTGTGTGCGTGCGCGTGCGTGCGTGTGCGCGCGTGCGTGTGTGTGTGTGCGTGTGCGCGTGCGTGCGTGTGCGCGCGTGTGTGTGCGTGCGTGTGCGTGTGTGCGCGCGTGCGTGCGCGTGCGTGTGTGCGTGCGTGTGTGTGCGTGCGCGTGCGTGCGTGTGTAAATGTGTAGAGAGACATGCTGGTACCACCTTGCACTCCTGACTCTGTGATTGAGAGCTTGTGTGTTTTAGGGAGTGATGCTCTGTTAAGACTAGGGTGGGAATCGAAACCGGGTTCTGATTTAGAACCAGTTCTAATTTTGCGAAGCATCGGAATTGTTTACCTCCAGCGTTATTGTTTCCTCTAACGATTCTTTGGGCCTTTTACCTGCGGAGAAAGCGGTCCGCGGCGTGGTTGTATTTTACCAAAACAAACGACAGTTGCGTTTGTAACCAGTGTAGTGCCATTTTAACTTGGAAAGGTGGCAACTAGGGCTGCAACTATCGAATATTTTCAGGATTGAGTATTGTGTCGATTTTTTTTTTACCGATTAATCGAGTAATCGGATAAATCATACTTTTGTGTTTTTAAACAACTATCAATAGTGTGTTATGCTTCATGAAAGGCCTCTAAAACGAGCAAGCAATTGTCTGTTATTCCTCACAAAAAAAAGTTTTTATTCAAACTCAACACTTTTATTGGATCAAACCTTAAAACCTGTGGCTTATTGGCTCCAGAACTAAACCCATTTAATGAACCTTTCTGTGAAACATTAATGATGTACATGAAAAAAACTATGAAATACAAATTTACAAACATAGGTTAGCCTATTTGTCCTTAGTATCTCAATAAAAAAGGAACCACCCTGCTATAGCCCATCTGAGAATAAAGAATGAATAACAAAAAGTATCAGAATCAGAACCATTAAACTTTATTTATCTCGGAGGAAACTGTTTATGTGGTGACTGCCACATCACACAGACACAGACAGACACAAGACACCAGAATAATGTAAAATAAAAAGTAAGATAAAGTACTATAATAAAATAAATAAAATAAGTCTAATATAAGTCTAAATAGAATCTAATAAAAATCCCAATAAAAATAAAATAAAATCTGAATAAAAATAATCAGAGGAAAGAAAACCATAATATGAATATAAGTAGTAATATTGCACATGTTACAGTGATTAAGTGATTTAGCGCCTTATAGAGGACAGCATACGATATTGCACATATCTGGTACCTTGTAAGAACGTTGCATAGTATTGCACATAGACTGTTGCACATGACAGCAAAAATAATGCACATAGTCTTCCACATAATGATCTTTATTACGGGTTTAAAAACTAAACAGAGTAGCAGCAACAGGCTATTGCACAGATTATTGTGTGTGTGTGTGACTGAGGGAGGAGGAAGGAAGGACTTTCTGTGGTGTTCAGTGGAGCACCTTAATCTGGTCAGTCTGTGTCTAAAGGTTCTTCTCGGTTCTGCACCACCCTGTGGAGTGCGTGGTCTACTCTATCCATGATGGACTGAAGTCTGGACAATGCTCTCCGTTCAGCCACAGTTTCCATGCTGTCCAGTTCCTCACCCACCACAGAGCCGCTCTCCTGATCAGTTTAAGTCTCTTCCTGTCTGTCACTCTCACGCTGCCCCCCAGAACACCACAGCGCAGAACACGGCTCCGGCCACGACAGACTCGTACAACATCCGCAGCATGGTGCTGCAGACTCTAACAGATCAGAGTCTACGCAGGAAGTACAGCTACTTCGACCCCTCTTTATGAGGCCAGAGACTTCTTAGACTTCCAGCTTCTTGTCAGTGTGGACACGAGGATATTTATAGTCCTGAACCATCTCCACACCCACCCCTCTAATGGACAGGGGAGGGACAGGAGATCTTCTCAGGTCCCTCTACCAGTTCTTTGGTCTTTTGGAAAGTTGAGCTGCAGCTGATTCAGCTCACACCAGTCCACAAAACTGTCCACAGCCGTCCTGTATTCCGAGTCGTCCCCACTCCTGATACATCCGACTACCGCTGAACCCTCTGAGAGTTTCTGCAGACGGCAGCCCTCTGTGTTGTACTGGAAGTCGGATGTGTTCAGGGTGAAGAGGAACGGTGACAGAACAGTTCCCTGAGGAGCTCCAGTGCTACACAACACCGTGTCAGACTCACATCCCTGTAGTCACACGTACTGTGGCCTATCAGTCAGGTAGTCCAGAATCCACGCAACTAGTGGGGCATGAACCTGCAGAGCAGACAGTTTACTCCAGCCGGGCTGAATGGTGTTGAAGGCTGGAGAAGCAGAAGAATGTGATCCTCAGGGACGCACTCGGCTTGTCAAGATGGCTGTAGGCCGGTGTAGCAGGTCGATGATGGCATCGTCCACTCCAGTCTCGGCCTGGTGGGAGAACTGGAGGGCATCCTGCGCCTCACCAGGGGCGGAGAGTGTCCAGGACCAGTCTCTCGAAAACCTTCATGCTGTGTGAGGTGAGTGCTACTGGCCTGTAGTCCGATGGAGCACTGGGTCTCACCACCTTTGGAACACGAACCAGACATGATGTTTTCCACAGCACAGGTACTCTCTCGGTACTGAGGCTCAGGTTGAAGATCCTCAGCAGTACTGCACAGAGCTGGGAGGCACACAGCTTTAGCACTTGTGTCCTCAGTGGCCGGGAGAGAGGAGGTGGAGGCTCTGGCCGGTACGATGGTGGGAGAGGGAGAAGGAGGAGAGAGGAAGGAAGGAGAGCTGCAGTTTGGTGTGACGCTGATGGAGGGAGCAGGAGCGCTGGGTGCAGTGAGGGCGGTGCTGGAGCTGTTGGAAACAGACCTGCTGTCAAATCTATTAAAGAACAGATTAAACTGATCGGCCCTCTCCACGTCACCATCAGTCCCAAGGCTGCTGGTTTTGAAGCCGGTGATGTTCAAGCACTTGGATGAATTGTCTGCAGTCTAGCAGTCGTGGAGTGAATGACGTCACACGCCGTCGTCGCGTTGGCTGATGGAGGAATGTAGACAATAATGGCGATCATGTGTGAGAACTTTGGGAAAATAGTACGGACGTAGCCCCGCTGCTAACAGTGTCCGGCTGCAGACGCGTTCCTTGACCACAGTGTGACTCGGGCGGCACCATCTCTTTCACAAAGAGAGCGACTCCGCCCCCCCGCTTTTTCCACTCTCACGCCGAATTCTGTCTGACCGAACACACAAAAAGCAGCAACGACCACGGCAGAGTCAGGAATACGCTCGTGCAGCCATGTTTCTGTAAAGCACATCAAACTCACGAAATTCTCTGCTGTGACTGACCCGTGCCGTAAACTCGTCCATTTTGTTGTCCAGTGACCTCACGTTGTCCATAAGAACAGATGGGAGGTTTCGTTTGTATCTCCTTCTCTGCTCACCAGGCTGTTTCACATTCCTCGCTGCTCTTTTTCCACGCACCTTCGCTCCACCAAGGCAGCCTCTCTTGGTGTTTCCCCTCCGTAACTCCGCGGGGATGTCCGAGAGGACCGCTGTGCTCCGGAGCGTCCTGCCGCAGCGAGATCAGCCGGTCACGCGTGTAGACACACACACACACACACACACACACACTAAGTTACATCTCAAAACACGCCTTCCCCATACATAAGCTAGTATGTACTGTTGTGGTGGATCGGGTCCAGTTTACCGTGTATACACTGCACTACGTTGTCCGCCTTATGCAGTGTAAAATGATCCCACACTTTATACATTTTCTGTCTGTGTGAAACAATGATACTGGAGCTGCGCAGCGTCTACAAAGCGGGAGTGATTCGATAGCAGAGACGTTTTAAATAGATGGACTTTGGTGACAAATTAAACGAAGCCTCGAGGCAAAGAACCAGGTCTTATTACCTGTCCACAAAATTATGATCAGTTAAAAAACAATATTTTATACCGTTGTTGCCTTCTCAGCCTCAGCTGTAGCAGCTGCTAGCCAGGCGTTTTTGGCTCGTTACTCTCGGCCACAGAGCGGGTCCAGAAATGAGTTCTGGGGAGCAGGGTCGGTTCTTTCCTCCCTCGGAACGGGAGCATTTATTTACCGTCTCCAAAAAGAACATTAGAGTGGTGAGAATCACTCACAAACAGAGCTGCCACTTGAAACTCCAAACACTCCCTGAAAGACTACATCTCCCAGCCTCCCTAGAGGCTCGGTTACCCAGAATGCAAAGTTTCTTAAGGCAACAGGCTCATCCTGTAACACAGTTTAATAATCGATAAGGAATCGGATTGATGAGAAGAATCAAAAATGGATTGACATCAATAATTTATCTGTTCCCATCCCTAGTTAAGACTGTGTGTGTGTGTGGGTGTGTTTAGCAGGCATTGTTGGAGAGTGTGGCTATCGGGGATTCTGATGTTCTCATCGTTAAGGAGGAGAATGTTGATAGTGGGAGGAGGAGCGATCCGGCGCGGAGTCCAGAGGAGGAGCGTGAGTTTCTGCATTATGAGACACAATGTTTTGTTCCTGATCGTTCCACTGCCTTCTGTCAGAAGATCAGGTCAGCTGTTTGTTTAATCCCTTGAGGAATGTAGATCTGAGAATGCCACGTTTTATTTTTGGGATTTTGCATCACTTCTGTGTGTAACAGCATTTCTCTGATATTTCATTTAAATCGGTTCTGACTGTTGGCATTTGGAGCCTGCAACAAACACAGAATCAGAATCAGAACACTTTATTGATCCTGGATGAAATTGCTTATGTTATGACTGCACAGAAAAGAACAATATAAAATATAAAAATAAATCCAATAATAACTAAAAAAAAAAAACCTCAGTATGACATACACTATGCTATATACAGCCATGCTGCGTATAAATACTGTAGTTTGTAATAAAAATTGGTTTTCTCCTAAAAACCTGCCACCAACACTCTCCTTTGGGCTCATGTAGTCGTCCCCCCCCCCCCGAGTTTGAGTCTTCTGGGGTTTATGGGAGGCACCGAGCAGTTAGCTGTGGCAGACAGTAACACGGGTGTTGGAGTAGATGCTTATGGCTGATGTTGTCTTCTGTCCTGGTGGTCTCATTTCCTCCTGCAAATAAAGAAGAGAGACAGTTCGGAGTTCCTGAGGACACAGGGGACTTCCTGGAGCAGAGCACTGTCCAGATTCGTCAACAAGAGGTCAGTAGTTGTTTTGGGGCCCGTTGATAAAGCCGTTCCAGATATAATTTTATAAAAAATAATAATGCATTTTATGTGTTGCACACTTTTCATAATAGAATATTTTAGGGAAAAAATGGCCATTTGTGCTTTCTAGTGTTTGACAGACATTTGATTTCTTTGTATTAATCTTTTAATATGTGGCACTCCACTTTACGCACTTCTGTAACTCATACTGACGCTCATTCCTGTTTGTCTCTGTTCTCTCATTTCAGTGTGTTGAAGGAGGAGCACATTTTCTTAATGAAGAAGAAACAAGAGAATTCCTTAAAGAAGAAAACCTAGAGCAACACGTTGGAGAAGATGGCAGAGACAAACCGGGAACCACCGGTAACTTCCTTTTCTCTCTCTCTCAGCTTTAAACTGCTCATTTGAACTGTGTATTTGAAAGTGCTGTTGTGTTACAGTACATGTATTCAGTATAATTCTTTTCTGATCAGGGAACTCTCCAAAGGACAGAGGTTCTGAAGCAGAACCTGACACTGACCTACACTCAGCCGCCAGCGCTTCGTGGGACAGCAGTGGGTTTAATGCAGGCAGCCACAGTCTCTCCTATCCCGGGCCAGACTGCGGAGTGGGGACCTCCGTCAGCGAGTTCTACATACACGGAGGAACCGGAGAGACTCTGTGTCACTTTGGTACGCCGAACTCTCTTCCAGAGATGGACACTCACTCAGCGCATGATGAGCTGGGTGGGGCAGATAGAACCGTTTCTCAGCTTGAGGCGCCTCCATTCAAGCCAGGCTTTTCCCCACAGATGATGAAAGAGAGGTTTGTGTGCAAATACTGTGGAAAACTCTTCTCCAACACTAGTGCGCTCATCCTGCACCAGAGGGTTCACACGGGAGAGAAGCCCTATTACTGCACGCTCTGCGGAAAAAGGTTCAGCCAGTCGTCCAGCCTGAAGAAACATCACAGTATTCACCTGGGTGAGAAACCCTTCAGGTGTGTTCACTGTGGGAAGCAGTTCTCTGACCAGAGCAATCTGAGGAAACACGTGAACGTTCACACGGGTGAGAAACCGTACGGCTGCAGCCAGTGCGGAAAGACCTTCAACCAGTCGTCCAATCTCAAAACTCACATGAAGATCCACACGCGCGAGAAACCATTTGGATGTGAACGATGTGGGCAGATATTCGCCTACAAGAATAGTTTGGTGAAGCATCAGCAGAAGAACTGCTTGGTTCAGCAGAGCTCAGCTGGACAGTTCTACACCCCAGATCACTAGCAGAGGAGATCCTCTGCTGCCTCTGGAAGCCAATGGTACATGATTTTAGTAAAAAGATGTACATGCCCCCACTCTGTGGCTGGGTGATGCCTAATAGATGTGCAACCCAGAGTATTTTATAATTTTACATCTGATCAAAGCCAACACTGAATTCCTCTATTATTTTAAATTTCCCCCCATAATCCAGTGTGTGTAAACAGAGTGGGTCTCAGGCATCAGGTGGTGCAACCATAACTATTTCACAGAATAACTTTCTGTGAGGAGCTTTTATTGGCAGACATCTGGTTCCATTCACCTTTACTGTGAACAGTTCGGAATTGTTGGGTTTCTCCAGATAAATTGAGTAACTTCTCTGAATTATTGGATTCCCCTCAGAGCTACATGGGAAACATTTGGAATCTGGAATCTCAGCAGTAAAAACATTGAAGAGATGCCCTGAAATGGTACTCTGGTTAGTAGTCATTGGACATTAATTGTAAAGAGAAAATTAAGAAAATAAAGCATCACCTGTGAATGTTATTTATTGTTAAGTTTACTATTTAGCATTAAATATAGCATCAATCACTTCTTACAGTATGGGCGAATATCACCTGACACACTTCGGCCTCAATTAGTTGGCATCACCCAGCCTTGACCTGCTTAAACCTCTGTCTCTGTATATAACTTCTTAAGGGCCTTTTGTCCTTGTTTTATATTAATTTATAAACTTAAATAGTAACATCTTTAACATCAACAGTTCTTAAAAAAAAAAGTAAATGGGCAGATAAATGTAAATGTGTGGTAAAACCTAGGAAGCGGAACAAAGATAAAATAATCTTCAAAGCCGCTTTGTGAAAAAGTGCTACAAATAAATTCGTTGGGGGAGTGGATGTTTCCAGATGTGGGGAAACACGGGCAAGCTTGCTTATAATGATTTTATTGATCTCTTCCACTAGGGGGTGCTCATGAGAGTAAGTAGTGCACATGTGGAGCTTTTGTGTAAATTTAATTTGAACAGGTATTCTCTTTACTGCCAGTTTCTGTAATGTTAACCAGTCAGCTCTCAGTTGCAGTAATGCAGACCAATCACTGACAGTCACTCTAATTCAGTTACTGCTGTAGAGGAGTGTGGAGTTAGGAGTCCCGCCCAAGGGCTCTGAATGGTTTGTTTGCCTAGAATGGGAATTTACATTTACAGCATTTAGCTGACGCTCTTATCTAGAGCGACGTACATCAGTGCTCAAGTCCACATCTGTTTCTTAAATCCTGTAAAGCTAAATCTAAATCAGCGTCCGCTATTCAACCAAGTCACTGCAGGCTAGGTACACCTAAACAACACCTGTCAAGGAAAAGTCAGAAGATAAGACAAAGGTAAGGAAGGGACGGGGATAAGTTGGGTTTTTTTTTTGGTTTTTTTTGTTTATTCAAACCTCTGTTAGGTGGAGGTTTCCCACTGCAATGCACCGTTCATCTCACACACGCTTTGGTTAATGTTGCAAAACTTGAGTTTTGAGCTCCCAAAACATTTCAAACCTGTTAGAAAAATGGATACTCAAGCTGTCCTGCGACAGAACCTCCCGTTCATTCCTCACATAAATGGTGAAGGAGATCCTTTCCTTCAGGTGAAACGTCTTGTGGTGTTACAGACCTTACCGTCAGCAAACAGGTCAGAGAGAGACAGCAATCAGTTATGGGTGTAATGGGACCTCCATAGTATTAAAGATCTAACAACCTGCTGGAGTGGGTCTAGTGGGAGGTTTTACCATTATGGAATTGGTTTTCATACTTTGATGGATTGCAGAACTTTGATGTGGACGAACACAACATTTAGGTTCACTGAATAAATGGGACAAGAACGTTTTGGTAATGTAGAATTGTGCTGCATAACATGCTGTACTGTTTGTGTCTGTTGTGTATATGCTACATACATATGCAAATTAGTACTTAATAAAATATACAGAATTAAGCAAAAAACAGGTGCCCAGTTTAATCTATGCTGTGTATTTTATTAGGTACCAATATACATACATATGTATATAATGTTAGAAAACATTCTGTAATATCTTTTAGAATATTGGTTTTTCTCCAGAGGAGAAATATTCTTTAAACCTGACTATCAAGTGAAGAGTCTCCAGAAGCTCAAAACCACCAAACAGAGGTTTTTTAGGGAAGCACAGAAGGTTTTTCTGTCATCTTGTGTAAAAACTTTCCCATCACTATTTTTATCTTAAGTTGGAATCTGAAACGATGACCTGAAGGTATTCACATCTGTGAGCAGATCATAATTTAAAGTATTTAATTGCAAGGAGATAAAAGTCAAAGAATGACAAAAAGGAACAAATGATCAGAAATAAACATTAAAACATTAGTTATAATAGATTTGCCCTGCAACTCGGTCCTGTTTTTAAGGAGCGACTGACATGAACAGCATGAGGAACGGACAGACTCAGCTCTGCTGAGGAAGGTCATTAGATTAATGTTTACGAAGTTAAACTCCCTTAAAGTTTAAGGTCCGATTTTAAAATCACTGGGTGTGACCCACCTCTGGTGGACAAAAAGACAAACGAAAACTATAAATGTACTTAATCCTAAAACAATAAAGGTAATTAATAGCATAAATCTCAAACATGTAAAACACGCCATAAACATGTCAAACATAACATGGATCTCCAGATATAGTATGTTAGTATTATGAGTGTTCTTGTAATCTCATTACAAGAAAGTATATCTTTATGACAGCAAGTCAAAAAACTGGTGACTGTTCATTTTCTGTATTATGAGGTGTTCTACCTCATGTTGACATCTTGTAATAATATGAAACGTCATGATCCTATTTATAACAACTGTGTTAACAGGGAGTTGGTTATAGTAAAAGGAGGCGTGTTCGGATCAAACCGTTATTTTCCTGAGTGAACAGCTTTATGGCGTATGAGATTACTGAGGAAAGAGAAGCTTTTCCCACACTGAGCACAGCTGAAGCGTCTCTCTCCGGTGTGGACGCTCTGGTGGACCTTCAGATTGTTGGCGTGTGCAAAATGTTTCCCGCACTTGGCGCAGGGGAAGGGCTTTTCTCCGGTGTGGACCCTCTCGTGCCGCCTCAGTCTGCACAGCTGAGGAAACTGTCTTCCACAGCGGACGCAGCGGAACACTTTGTCCTCGGCGTGGATGCGCTCATGAAGCTTCAGCTGCTTCGTGTGGCTGAAGCTCTTTCCACACACGCTGCAGTTCCACAGCACATCTCCATGCAGCTCCTGAGCGCCGCCGCCACAGTCTCCACTCGTGGCACGGAATGTAGCCCCTAAGAAACGTTCAGAAGAAGGACTGCATCGTGTCCTGTCAAGTGGATCCTGGAGGACCTCCTGTCCATCTAATGGTTCTGCTGGTCCAGGTTCAGATATTAGGAAATCTGGCTTCACGTCAGGACTGGCGAACTGCAGCGTGGGCAGAAATTCAGTGTGGTCCGGAGGCAGGTCAGAGGAACAACCTGCGGATTCAGATTCTCCACACGCCGTTCTGATGACCAACCCGACCAGAGCTTCTCTCTCAACCCCTGAGTTCAAAAAGGCACTGTGTCACACATGAGGGAATTAAAAATGGAATGGATAAAAAAACTCAACTACGATGAAGTGAAAGGAGAACCTTCATAAATGTCGTTTTCAAACTGGTCAAGATGAGCTGCAGCCCCTGAACTCTCCGGAATCTTGTCCTGTAAAGTACAGTTTTAGGGCAAGAAAAGAGTAGCACAGACTTTGACAAAGTCTTCCTAACAAAATAATGTTTATAAATAATGATTCATTCAATTTCAGGACCATATGTTGCTATAATGGCCAAGAGCAAACATCAGCCCACTGCCCTTTTTATTTGTGTTATGCTTTACTTATTAATTATATGTATATTATTTATTTTATAAAGGTGTTCTGAAATGACTCCCAGTTTGGAAGTTTGGCTGCTGACAAACAGTAGTTTATATATGAAAATGAGTTACTATTATTTTTGCGGATATTTATTGTTTGACTATTATTATTAAATTTCATATATTATTATATTATTATTATGACTTGACACCACTGAGGATGATAATCACCTCCTCCCCCTGTTTTCCAGAATCTTCCTCTCGTCCCACAGCAGTGTTTGTGAGACACATCATCTCCACAGGACATGTGTTAAATTCAGCAAAATCTGCACAAAAAAGAAAAAAACTACAAATGATTTTTTTTTATTAAATGTCTATTTTTCTTAAATCTCTCTCTTGCTATATATATATATATATATAAGTGATATATAAGTGATGAAAACTGATAATAACTGACAGATTGAGTGAGAAGACCTCTGACCGCTGATCCCTGGCTGTGATGTTCACTTACACTCTGCTCCACTAGAGGAGCCGCAGCTCATCTGGATCGTTTCCTCTTTGATGATCAGCATGTCTGGTTCTTCCAGATTTCTGGGCTTCAAACAATTCAGATTTTTTTTGTCAAAAGTGAACAGCAGTACAGCCCTCACCCGCTTTATGTACACTCACACCACCTAATTAACAAACAGCTCCGGGTTTGTTATTCATTTCAGCCTTGATAAAACATTACCAAAAGTGTCTGATTTTCATTCATAGATAATTAATGATGAGGATAGATTTATATATTATTACCTCTTCTTTAACAATGTTTGCTTGATCAGACTGAGCTCCCGGCTGGTCCAGACTGCTGTGGTCATTCCTGCTGGACTGTGGTCTCTTTAATGAGGAAAAACCACCTGAGACACAAAGTCCAGTTTATGGAATTCACTGTATTTCAGAGTCACACTTTACAGCAGCTGCAGTTCCTGTACAGTGCAATGACTGAACAGCTGTGGCGAGTGATGGTAATATTTATAATACACAGGATATTATAAAATACACAGGATATTATAAAATCCTGCACAGTTTAACAAGTTACCAGATTTCACACCAACATTCTGTTACTGGTGCATGTAATACTGATAGCATTATGAAGTAGTCCTGATGGCTGCTGGAAGAAAAATCACTCAGTCAGTCTCAGTGATTTTGTGTTATGATATTGTAATGATATTATAGTGTGGTGTAGTATGGTGTTATTTAATAAGGTATTATAATGTGATATAGTGTTTTATTTTATGTTACAGTGTGATGTTATATTAATGTGATATAATATGATATTATAGTGCTAAATCTAATTAAAGCTGAAGATCAATAACAATGATCAGAGGGTAAAGGCACCGACCCGCGCGCGCGTGTTTCAGGTGTTTCTCCAGCAGGCTGATTTTCTTCTTCAGGAGCTCGTTCTCCCGGCGGCTCTGTCTGATCTCCAGCTGCAGAACCTCCTCCAGAACCCCCCGGATCTCCAGCGCGGCCGCGCGCGCCAGGTCCTCCAGGACGGAGGAGATCCGGGCCTGCAGGACGGAGGAGAGCTGCAGGTCCTCGCGCATCCTCACGCTTTGATCTGAGAGATCAGAGAGAACAGCGCGGGCTTGGCGCGTGCCTTCGGGTGAAATCTTCCCACATATGTCCATTTCCGGTTCTGCTTTTCAAACTAAAAGTTTTCTTAAGACGTAATAAAACATTCAATTCAATTCAGTTTTATTTATATAGCGCTTTTTACAACCAGGTTGTCACAAAGCAGCTTTACAGAGTCCA
>JBBPCX010131034.1:0-18817 GCA_037974365.1 Hydrocynus forskahlii | reverse complement strand
CACACACACACACACACACTTCAAAAAAACTTTCTATATCTAGACACACACACACACACACACACACACACACTGCAAAGACGCTGTCTACATGTAGACACACACACACACACACACATACACACAAAAAAAAACACTGTCTGCATGTGGACACACACACACACTACAAAAACACTGTCTGCATGTAGACACACACACACACACACAGACTACAAAAACACTGTCTGCATGTGGAAACACACACACACACACACACACACTACAAAAACGCTGTCTACATGTGGACACACACACACACACACACACACACACATGAATTGATCACAGTGAAAGGCCATTAGTCAAAGCAGGCCCGGCAAGGCCATCAGTGCCGCTTCTGTTCAGGCCAGTGGAGTGGAGGAAACACACTCTGTTTAAAGGAACAGTTTGATGATGTATCGAATTTGCACCAATTTCTCCTTCGCTTCTAGAAATTTGCTGCTTTATTTTAGCACTGGAGCTACAAGTGTTTATATGTTACTGATTAGCACTGCATGAACTGCACAACTTACCTCAAATTATGTTGAGCAGCACTATGAAGATTCTTAGCTTAGTCCAGTTTTTGTCAGTCGTTTTAACCTTGCATAGACAACACATGTCCCCTCACACACCACCTGCAACACCAAGTCCAGGGCCTGGTCCCATCTTGTAGGATTAGTTATGAGTAATATGGATTGAATTCCAGTGTCTGACAGAGGAAGATATAAGCTGTATGGAATGCATGTATTAGACAAATGGCAGGAGAAATTTGGACATTATACAAAATTTGCATGATTTTGCTGATATGCTTACGTTTCTCTATATATTGTTCAGTTCAGCTGTGTTTTTACAGCATTGCACAATAAAAATATTGCATAATTAAGTTTACTGTCTGATATGTTTCTTTATAAAAGTGAAAAATAATATGCTAGCTTGCTCCTTAAGCAGCTAAAATGGTAATTGTTAAATAAATTATAGCCCCACCACACCAATATGTTACTAAACAGAATCTGTGGGATCAAATTGTATCACAGTGTTTTGTAGCGTATCGTATTGTATTGATGTATCATGACGAACATATCATGGTTAACATAGTTTGTGGCTTGAGCATTAGATGAGCACACATATAGCACAACTTTAATTTCAAATATAGGGGGTCCTCATATAGATCCGTACCTATCACAGTGAAGTGTTTTTTATGGTGTAAGTCGAAACACACCCTAGTCTAAGTCACTTACCGATCCGAACACAGCTGTAATATCTTAATCCAGAACATAAAAACACAACTAAGCCACCAATAAAGGAAAAGGACACAAATATACTGTACACTGTGCTGTAGTAACAGAAAAAGTGACAAAAAATTAGTGTAAAAACACTTTAAAAGTGATTTTAACAGTCCAGATGGCATAGCTAAGCATACAGGGGGACGTTAACTACATCACTCATACACCATGTTATTCTGCGTATATTCCTCATATACTGCGTATTCTTCCACATCACACAACCAAACTAGCTATGGAGGTGAGGGTCATAAACTGTAAACGTCATATGTCGAGACTGTCGAAGCCCGAGGACTCCCTGCGCTGTGCTTTTATAATGTTGAATGATCTAAAAACTGAAAATGGATATACTAACCGCATAGATGAGAAAAAGAATGGAATAGAAATGACAGGCATAATTCTAATTAGTTTAAAAATCTAATTTACACCGTTTTCTTCTTTCCTCAAATTGATCAGCCAAGGCCTGTTTGGTGTCCAAATGTAGCTTTTTTAGTTCTGAACAAACACAAGAAGTCAGTAGTCACCCAAACAGATCAGATTGGTTCCGTAAAAATACATTACGCAGATGTTTTGACTATTATTTATGAAGCTCTGTTCGTTTTTCTAGCTCCTAAACAACCACATGTAGTCATACAGTGTCCTAAACCACATGTACAAGTCTGCTCATAATAACAATCAGCATGTGGTTTGAGCAGGTTGAGAGAAGAAACTATTTGGACTCTTTAGATGAGTTTCTAGCGTTTGTTTGCAATGTTACCCTCATAGCTACAGATCTAAACTGATGAAGCAACTTTTGGACACCAAAAATGTCTCATATGATCGACTACATGTGGGGTTTTTGCTGAACTTTTCCTTTAAAGTTCCCATTTTCATTTTATAAATTCACACATTCATTCCAACATTATAAAAAGGATTGGAATGAGTGTGTAAATTTGATTATTTGCCCAACTATTCCTTTAACATATTAATACCAGGCCCATGTTTGACCATTTTTGTCTGTGCAGAACTGAAAAATCTATCAAACCAAGACACTACTGCATTGAATTAGAAACTACATCATTCCGTAATTATGCCATTTCACTAATCACAAGGAATTAATGAAAAGAGGTTGTGAAAATACAAAAGACAGAAGGAAGGAAGGAAGGAAGGAAGGAAAAACTGGAAGGGTGAAAGGGAGCCAGACAGGGAGATAAGAGAGGCAGAAGGGGAAGAAATGAGAAGAGAGGAAGAAGGGACAGAAAAGGAGAAGAGAGGAGCAGCTAAGAAAGAAGCGCTTCTACAATCTGGAAGAGAAGTGAAACAGTTAAATGGTTTAAAAGAGGACACACACACACACACATGCACACACACCCATATCCACACGCACACCCACACACATGCAGCTTTTTAGGTCATTAGAGCAGGCTCTGATTTGGGGTGAATTTGAATGGACCTGCCGTTTAACGCTCCTGTTCTGAAAGTCAGCAGCTCAACGGCAGGAGACGGAGTTAAAAATAGAAACAGAGTTGCATGCGACTTTATATACCAGTGTCTGGTCATGGCTAAGAGAAAAGGGTGTGTCTCAGTGAGTAAGCACCATGTGACTTTACAGCATGAGAGAGAGAGAGAGAGAGAGAGAGAGAGAGGAGCAGTTTGTATTTGCCTTGGTTTTGACTCTGTGAGGTCATAGCTAGGAGGAGTTCCCCAAGCTCAAGTTTCACTGTGGGATCTCCTGAGTGTGTTTTTCAGCTGCCTTACCTGGTCTTAAGGGAACAGTGTTAGACTTTCAGAGGGTGTTTGTTTAACCAATCCCCCACAACCCACCACCCTGCACTGAGCACACACACACACACACACACACACACACACATAGACAAATGCACACACTCTTGTTTCCTGTGAAAAGATTGCAAGTGGCCTAAGTTCCTTTTTTGCAGTTTCTTTCCTTCAGCTATGGCTTCAGTGATTACCAGTTCAAAACTACCACGTCTGAAACTGTCTATTTCACATATTATTGATGCAACAGAGATTGAACTGACCGTGACCAAGTTGCTTGGTTTAAATTAAACATGTAAAATGTATTCTTATTTCAGACAATTTGGTCTTTGTTGTTTTTTTCATAAATCGATACTATTGGTCAGTCTCCACATGGGTCTGTAAAATTTAGAAATTATTAACCAATGAAGTGTTGAAAATGCTTATACCAATTTTGATGACACAGTATTAATTTCTTTAGAATATATCGTTTTTTGAGTTTTGGCCCGACAGCAATATATATATATAGCTGTGCCATAGGATCTCCACCATGATCTTAACAGGGGACTCTTTTAAGTCCTGAAAATTGTGAGGTGGGGTCTCCATGGACTGGATTAGATTGTCCATCACAGTTTTGTCCATCACAGTTTGGATTAGTTTGTCCATCGCTTGACTGGATTGAGATCTAGGGAGATTGGAGACCAAATCAGCACCTGTTATGTTCATCAAACCATTCCTGAACAGTTTTTGCCCTGTGGCAGGGCACATGGTCCTGCTTAAAGAGGCCACTGGTTTTAGGAAATGCTGTTGACATGAAGAGGTGTATTTAGTTTGCAAGTTCAGACCTGTTTAGGTGGGTGGTACGTGTCAAAGTATCATCCACATGAATGCTGGTTCCAAGGTTTCCCAGCAGAGCGTCACACTGCCTCTGCTGCCTTCTTCCCAGAGTGCATCCGGCTGCCGTCTTTTCCCCAGATAAACAATGCAAATACACCCAGCTGTCCACATGATGTATCAAAACATGCAATTCATCAGACCAGGCCACCTTCTTTAATTGTTTCTTGGTCCAGTTCTGATTCTATGTGTTTTTTCGACTACACAGCCCCATACACAACTTGATGTGATTCACTGTGTTCTGACATCTTTCTATCAGACCCAGCTTGAGCTTGTTCAGCAGCTTGTGTTACAACTGCTCTTCTGTAGGGCCAGACGAGCTAAACTTCACACTCCACGTGCATCAGTGAGCTTTGGACACCCATGACCCTGTTGCTGGTTGTCCTTCCTTGGACCATTTTTGGTAGGTACTGACCCCTGAATACTGGGAAAACCCCACATGACTTGTTTTGGAAATGCCCTGATCCAGGCAGCAACCAATCACAACTTGGTTCTTGTCAGATTTGTTCTGATCCTTATTGTCCACTTCACCTGTCAGTCGTTTTAATGTTGCTACTAATCAGAGTATATGTAACTTTTTCATCATGTTATAATTTGTATGTGTGTGTAAGAAAAAAATATTATATAATAATATAATACATAAATAATAAATATCTATTTACATTTTACTTATACACAACTGTTTAGCCTTAAAATGTTATAATAGTTTTAAAAACATTGAATTCATATTCAAATACTACGTAGTAAAAAGTCAATTTTTGTTTTAATATTTAAAAAACATACTTAAAATAAAGTGAATTTGAATCCCCTATAATAATAATAATATTATTGTGTAGTAGTCCTGCAGTAGTGTGTTAATCCAGCCCCCCTGACTCCGCCTCCAGATACCTGTGAGGACGTCACCAGCTCCACTGCACTTCCCATCGAGTGCACACACACACACACACACACACTCTCTCTGTCTCTCACACACACAGAGTCACACATACTCTCTCACACTTCCTCAAACAGTCGGAGGGTTCTGGGCTCGGCGCGCGCTGCTGGTTTGAAGTGAAGCTCGGGCGCTCTCCTCGCGGAGCGGTTTATCAGGTGAGAAGTTAGAAGTTTCCTGAAGTTGGGGGGAGTTTTTGGAAGTGCCTTTCGCGGGGGTTGGTAAACAGTGGTCCTGAGTGACTCGCTCGGTCTGCAGGACTACAGAAGAATGAAGGGCCAGCTGGTTAATGGCTGTCTGCTGCTGGAGGTCTCAGACTCCTGCTTCTTCACGGCGAGGAGCTGCTGTTAGAGTTGTTGTTGTTGTTAGTGGTGTTACTGTTGTTAGTAGTGGTGATGGGGTTGTTACTGTTGTTGTTGTCAGTGTTGGTGTTGGTGTTGGGAATGTTAGTAGTGTTGGTGCTGTTAGTGGTGTGGAGTTGTTGCTGTTGTTAGTGGTGTTACTCTTGTTAGTAGTGGTGATGGGATTGTTACTGTTGTTGTTAGTGTTTGTGTTGGTGTTGTTGTTAGTGCTGTTGGTGGTGTTAGTGGTGTTGGGGATGTTAGTAGTGTTGGTGGAGTTAGTGTTAATATTGTTAGTGGGTGTTAGTGTTTTTAGTTTTGATGTTAGTAGTGGTGGATGTTAGTATTGAGGATAAAAATGCTGTTAGTGGTGGTGTTATTGTTAGAGAGTTGGTGGTGTTGGGGTTGTTATAGGTGTTGGTGTTGTGGTTGTTAGTGGCGCTGGGCTTGTCAGTTTTGTTGCTGTTAGTGTTGTTAATGGTGGTGTTAGAGTTTTGTTGGTGGTGTTGGTGTTAGTGGTGTTGATATTGTTAGGGTAGTTGATATTGGTAGTGTTTTGTTGGTGGTGTTCGTCTTGGTATAAATGTTGTTGGTGTTGTTAAAGGTGGTGTTTGGGTTGATAGTGGTAGTGTTGGTGTTGGGGTTGTTTGTTTTGGTGTTCTTCTTCTTGTTGGTGTTGTTGGTGTTGATGTGGAGCTCGACAGACAGAAAGAGCTGTAAGGAAGTGTTGGCGGTGCTGGTGAACTTGAGTCTGAGAAGAGAATAAACTCTTTAGGGCTTTTACCGTGGAGAAGCCTCGAAGGAGGAACTTCTCTCAGCGTTACATAAGAAAGACTCAAGAGACTTCTAGAGAGGAGTCTGGGTCCGGGAGGAGTTTTCATACTCTCACCGCATTTTATGCATTTAGTGATATCAGTTCATCCAAGAGAGAGAGACAGACAGACAAAGTTTAACAGAAAGAGGTACAGACAGAGAGAGGAGACCAGAGACACAGAGAAAGAAAGAACAGACAGAGAGAAAGTTTGACATAAAGAGGCAGAGAGAGAAAGAGAGAAAGAAACAGCAGAGAGAAAGAGAGAGGAGAGAGAAGAGAAAGAACAGAGAGAGAGCATGTAGATGTCAACAATGTAACCCAACTCGTTTTAGTAGATCATTTGTCATTGACAGCAGCCTACAGGTGACATGTCGGTATCGGCAGAAATGCTAGATCGGATATCGGAGAGGAAAAACTGAATCCGATCCAGTAATGTAACTGCATCAGCTAAAAGAGAAAAATTTTAAAGCAGCATTTTGAACTTGTAATCTGTCTGAAAATTCATTATGTTGTCATTATGTTGACATCCAAAATAATTTTTTTTTATAAAAAGCCATCATTCTGAAGGACAAAAAATGTTTATTTTGAGCAAATGGGTCATTATTGGCCAATTCTTTTCTCCTCTAGCTGGCAGGAATGAGCCTCCTTATGTAATAACATCGATCTTGAAAGAGCACACAAACACACTGCTTGATGTCATGCTGTTAGTATATTTTTTCCTGTGGGTTTGTGGAGAGTTTGAGTGTTTTCGGAGTGATGGCCCATTTTTAGATGCTCATTTCAATCCAGTTCATATTTGTAGTGTTAGATGTTCATCCAAGCTACAACTCCACCACCTGGTCACCAGCCCTCTTCCTGAAGATCTGCTGTCCTGGTGTTTTCCTCCAACCTGCATCCAACATCTAACACCCTCCCCTTCCTTAACCCTCCAGCCAGTCAGGGACTTGTGAAGAACTTCATTAACCAGAGCAGTTGCTCTGGTTGTGGTTGGAAGGAAGGTGGATCTCCAGGACCAGGGTTGATGACCACTGCTTCAGGCTAAAACTAGCTTAATTCCCTGTAAATACTAAATGGAGTTCTTGGACATGAACGAGTCAGTCCTGGACAAACAGTGAGCAGTTTTTTCCAGTGAGGAGTAGAACCATAATCGTAAACTAAATTATAACCAGCAGGAACCAGAATATGTTTCCTTCTGCATTGATATGAGCTTATACATTCACTCATTTTTTTTAAACTTCATCTGGGTTGATTAGAACTTCTGTGGAACCACAGATATTTTGACCATTGCTAGAATGGGTGCTAACATTTCTGGCTGCTGTTTGTTCAGCAGTGATCTTGTTCATCCACCCTGGAAAAGATCAACAAACTGAATGTGTACCGAATGATTATCACCCCCCCTCTTTTCCATCTCTGTCTTTCTCACTTCTCTCTCTTTTGCTCTCATTTTTCTCTCTCTTTCACCCCTCCTTTGTTTTTCTACTTTCCTCTTGCTTGTCTCTTCTGTCTTACTCTCTTTCAACTCCTCTCTCTCTCTGCTTTTGTTTCTGCCTCTCAGTTTGTATCACGTTCTTCTTGCTTCTCATTTCCTCTATTTCTCTCTCATGCTTTCTCTTTGTGTTTCATTCCTTTCTCTCTCTGTATTTTCCCCATTTTTCTTTTTCAATCTCTGTTTCTGTCTCCATGCCTCTCTCTGTTCTCTCCCTTTCTCTCTGAACTGTCTTTGTGCTTTGTCTTTCTTTCTTGCTCACTGTCTTCTTTTGCTTTTCATTCTCTCCACTCCATCCCTCTCTCTCTTTCTCTCTCTCTCTCTCTCTCTCTGCTTTTTCTCTCTCTCTCTCTCTCTCGCTCTTTTTCACTTTGTTTCTCCTTCTTTCTTCTTCTCATTTCCTATGCTCTCCCTCTGTTTCTCTGTCCTGCTTTGTCTGTGTGTTTCATTCAATTTTTTTTCTATTTTCCCTGTTGTTCTTTAACTCTTTCTGTCTCTCAGTCCTCTCTCTCATTGCCTCTCTCTCACTGTTCTCTCTTTTTCTCTGCACTCTCTTTGGACTTTGTCTTTCTTTCTTGAGTGTTCCTTGTTCTTCTTCTCTTTACCTCCAATATCTCTCTCTCCCTCTCTTTCTCTCTCTGCTTTTTCTGTCTCTCTCTCTCTAATTTTGTTTCTCATTCTTCTTTCTTCCTTTTATTTCCCTTACTCTCCCTCAATTTCATTCCTTTTGCTCTCTCTTTTCCCTCTTTTTTCTATCTCATCTTTCTCCTTACCTTTCTCTCTCACTTATTTAATGCACTTATTTACATATACTCACTGTGTACATGCACACAACTTGCCCAAGCCTACATCTAGTATTACTTCCAAATGAGCAATATAGTTTTACTTACAGTTTACATACATACATGTATATTTTTACAATATAGTCGTGCATACTTATATTCCTAGATTATATACTGTACATTTTTAGACTGTACATCTGAACATCTATTTTATACTATACTGTGTTACTATACTGTGTATTTTATACTAAAATGTGCAATTTAGTCTGCCTACAGTTTACATACATATATGTATATTTTGTACAATACAGCTATACCCACTATATTCCTAGATTTTATACTGCACATCTTTAGACTGTATATTGAGCATTTTTATTTTATACTATATTGTGACATAGTACTTTATTCTATTTTTATTTTATTCTATTCTATTGTTTTTCTTAATTTTGCTGCTCTTAACTTTGTGCTGTCCACTTTCTGCCATTACTAAGCAAATTTCCCACTTGTGGGACTAATAAAGGTTTATCTTATTATTTCTTATCTTATTTTATCACCGTTTTCTGTCTTTCTCTCTGCACTTTGTCTTTCTGTCATGCTCACTGTCTTAGCCTTCTTTTGCTTTCTTCCTTTTTCTCCTCTCTCTCTCTCTCTCTCTCTTTCTTTGTCTCTGTCTCTGTCTCTCTCTCTGTATCTCTCTCTCTTTTTCTGTCTCTCTCTCTCTGTGGATGTATTGGAAGCAGCACTCTTGGCCCGTATTAGTGTGTGACACATTAAACGCTGTCCAGAGAACATTCGTAAGCTGTTGTTTCTTCCCTCGCTGCAATCTGCGGGATGGTCATGTTTCTGACCAGCTGACGGATCAGTCCCACACCTTTCTCCGTAGCCTGTGAGTGGTGAGTTGACGTGGCGCAGCGTTCGATAGGGATGAATAGTTCGACAGGGACCAACTCTTCGTTTTCTTTAAAGAGCTGCTTCAGATGTCATGTGGGCTCTGCTTTGCAACGTTTCCTCACTGACCACAAAACTTCTGCTATGAGACGCTCAAACACCCACATCCCACGCGCTCACAATGGTGCATCCACTACTCTTTTGTCTTGCACACACACACACGGTTTCACTCACTTCTCTTTTGTCTCTTCTTTTCTTTAGTATTCAGTGCTTTTGACTCCAGCATCCAATTGTATAGACTTAAGCAATCATTACACGGGTTGTGCAACATGTGCATAAACTGTGCTTCATAGAGGCGGGAAAATAATTTTTTTTTCACTATTTCACACAATATGCTGCAAAGAATCAGATTAAACTGGATTGATTCTTCTCTTTCTATAATGAAACATGTAGTCAGTCAGTATTTAGTACTGACCGTATTCACAGTTTGCTCATAAAAGTACAATACCCACTTGGAAAGTCCCTGTTAGTAGTTGTTCGCAGTGGTTCTCACACTGTTTCTCAAAGACCCCCAGATTGTTTGCACCAACATAACTTGGACCACTGGTTTGCAGTAACATTTTCCACATTGTCTCACAAAAAAGCCTGTTACTGGCACAGGCTTAATTATGGCAAAATAAAGTGCGATACTGACAAATATGTTATAATACCCACCCCTGATGCTTATTATTGTTATATTATTATTTGGAAATGTGGTGGCCAGATACTAAAGCAGATACAGTGGTAAGATAGTAAACAGGTAATAACCGTTTATTATTATTATCCCCCAAATACTTAATTGCTGTAACATCATAACAAATGTTTAAACATCAGCAGTTGGTGTCTATAGTATTAAATGTGCATATAGTGTATAGTCTATAATAGATAATCTAGACATGTAGTATAGACATATAGTATAATTTGTTATAGACTATACACTCCATGCATATTTAAATAGACTAGAGAGTAGACTGTGTATCATGCGTAGACTCTATATTATAAATGTATAGTCTATTATTTAAACGACCAAATTAAAATGTTTATGTTCAAGTGCTTCCAGTCCGTTAACTAGTAGTGTAGATAAACATTATTCATCAACAACATGCCTCAGTTATGAATAATGAACACTGAGCAGCTTCACACCTGCTGTTACATGGCCTGTGTGAACCCTGACGCGCACACACACACACACACACACACACACACACACATACATACATACACACACACTTACTCATCAACACCATTAGAGCAGGAAACATTTTCAGTCACTCATGATTTTCTCTCTTGTAATTGCATATCTTTCTAAACACACACACACACTTGTTTACTTGCTTTTTGAGAAACGTTTTCATTACTTGTCATTTCTTGTCATTTTTAAATGCACACCACTGTAATCCCTAATAGCATGCTCTTATTCAGAGTGTTTATGGCATTTGGCAGAGGCCCTTATCCAAAGTGACTTAAAATCTTAGTTACAGGGACAGCCCCCTTGGAACGACAGAGGGTTAAGTGTCTTGCTCAAGGACACAATGGTAGAAAGTGAGGGTTTGAACCTGCAACTTTGTGGTAATCAGGCTCACAAACAAATGTTTGACCCTCTAGGCTACTACCAGGCCCACTTCCACTGTAGCACTTGCATGCATTCATTTACTCTCTTTTTATTAATGCCGTGCCAGAAGCACATGTTTATCATCACCAGCATTTGTTCAGTCTCTTCCTGTGCCTTTAATACACACATGTACATAAACGTCGCTTATTCACAGCGCAATCAGTAGTGACTTCCTCACATGCACTGGTTTATACGTTAACACCGCTCCAAAGCCACATGTTTATTTTTACTCACATCTTGTCTTGTTTAGCATTCACACACACACACACACACACACACACACACACACACACTCTTACAGACACATGTACACACACAGTGCATGCCACTTTTGGACTAAAAATTTGCCTCATTCACAGCTCGGTGAATTTTACTTTCCTGTATACATACATCTTGCATGCTTTTGTAAACTCAGGCTGTAAAACGTAAAATTATTCATCACATTTAATTACAATTTTTATGTAGTTGGTCATGATACTCGCATTTGACTTATTTGACCACAAAGGATTTTTTCCACTGAACCCTCCCACATTTGTTTGTTGATTTCCTCCTTTTTGAGTTAGTTAGAACATGTGCCACAGCTTTTGCATAGGGCATCCATAATGATAAAGTGGGCATATGGGACCCCAGTATGTTAAATTCACCAAGCAAACAGTTTAAAATGTGAACATAAATATATCACTCAGAAGTTTAATAAAACATGTCACTTAACAGGGGGCACGTAAACTGCATCTAACTGTATATAAAATAAGCATACAGATAGGTGCAGGTGCACGAGTTCTCAGTATTGACTAGCTGCTGTGTACAGTGTGCTAACCTCAGCAACCTAGCCTCATGGTCCTAATTGTTGTTGACCTGTGCTGGGGGGGTTGGTACTTTCATTGTTTGTACTGTGGTGGGCCACAACAAATGAATCAATGTATGGGAAACACTGAATTGTGGGTTCTGTCAAAGCAGCATGCAGCTGAGCTTCAGCCTGCAACACTACAGGTGGTTTGAAAGGTCAAACTACACTGGTGCAAATTATGTATCACTTTAAAGTCATTAGTCACTTCCTCCTCATTCACAGGCCAGACAGCATGATTTTCTTTCACACACACACAAACACACACACACACACACACACACACACAAACACAAACATACACACACTTACTTACTCTGAACCCTTTTTATACATGCACACAGTCTGTTTTGTGCTGAAAAACATTGCATTAAATATTGTTATCTTGACGTATGCCCACATACACACACACACACACACACACACACACACACACACTGTGCTGCTCTCTTTTAGTAGCAGTCAGACAGAAGATGCTGTGTTTGCGATGGCCAGCATGGTGCAGTTAATGAAGTCTTTGTGGAGTGTGAACAAGGCAGAAATGGACACCGGCTTAATGCACCGAGAGACAGGAGCACAAGCAGTTTCACCTTTAGGGAGGCTTGCCAGCACACACACACACACACACACACACACACACACACAGTTTTGAGTTACTTTTAATGCTATGCTATACATACTTTCCTCACACACTTAGTCCTCTGTCTGTCTCTCTCTCACACACACATTAAAATACCGCCCTGTTGTTCAACCTAATCTCTGCTGCTTAGGAAGTGTACAGTCTTTTACCAAAGGCAACTTCAACACATTCCTCTGTACTGCCTGTAATTTCCACAGAGACCATGATGCAACACCGTCACGATTTTTGGGCCATGATACAATATTATTGTGATGCTTAACATTTTATGATTAAGCAACGTGACTTAATTCTTCCCACTTGAATGTTCCCATTTGATTCCTTTCCAATTTGTGCTGTGATGCAAGAGAAGTATGAGGTTTTTCACTATCCTGTGCTCTTCAGAAGCTGTGTAGATGTAAGTGTAATAAAAGTATCTAAAATAGACTTTTAGAAATTATTTTACAAAATAATAAAAAAATAAAAATAGCGATACTTAACGCTGCTGTATTGATATAATATCATGCTGGAAAATATTGCCATGTAACAATGTTTGATTCAGATGTTTTGAAATCTGAATAGCGATGGCACTAGTTCTCCAGAGGGAGGAATTTGAAAATATTATAAGACAGCAGTGGAGTTACAGTGTCACGCCTCGTCTCTCGTTCAACTTGACATCAGGCGAAACAGCGTCAGGCTACAGACTTTGCAGCCTCAAGTGCTTTCACAGTTTAGTTCTTTCTTACTAAAAGACGTTTTGTGACCAAATTATTGTTACTGTATTGTTACTGAACTGCACTGTTATTCAAGAGTGTGTAAGCTTTAACAAACCATTACTTTGATCCGTTTTGGGGTCCGTCACAAAATTATTGGAAGAAAACGTGCATAAATGCTTTGTGGAGATAAAAAAAAAAGAATGGCAGCTATTTTCCAAACTGTATTCTGAAAATAGGCCTGTTCACGTTGGGTCCAACTTCTATGGAAGGAAAAAGAACATTCTGCAGCTTGAATTCCAAACTAATGGCAGCAGAACAGCTCACTTTGCCCTTGGAGGGGGATAAAAACTTACACGACAGTGTGGTGACTGTGTTAAAGAGAAACGTATGGAGGAACTGAAAGGCTGGGAACGACACTGGCTGTTTCTAGCCCTGTTTTTTGATTATCTTTGTGTATTTTAGCCACTTTTTACCTAGTCAAAGGGTGGAAAAGGGTGTACCCAGTGCATGTGTGCCTTTTAGTTATAGATAAACTCATCAGTGCTGCCATTCGAGCGTTTTTCCACCTTCTTCTGTCTTTCAAATATTTAAAATGCCGATTTAAAGAATTCAGCAACTGCCCAGTGCCTTCTATTGTAAGCATCTTTTGGGTCAGTTCAATTTCAGGATTGGGGAAATGTATTGAAATGATTGTTTGCGGTAATCGACCTCATTCTAAAGGTGCAGCAGATGGAGATGTGGTCGGAAAAATGTCTGAATATTCCTTTAAGGAACCTGGGCTCACTGTATTCTGGACTATTTAACTGGATCTGAGAGAGTGGCTCAGTGGGTTTGACTGAGACTGATACTGTTCTCACACACACAAACACACACACACACACACACACACACACACACACACACACATTCCCTCCCATTCACATGTGTGCATGCATGCGGGACGTTATCTGCAAACAGACCCCCCGGTGCACACAATGAGGCCTGTTTTACAGAGAAATCGGCTTTTCCACACTGACCTAGAGCTACCTTTCAGCTGTGTGTGTGTGTGTGTAAGAGAGAGAGAGAGAGAGAGAGAGCGAGAGAGAGAAAGAGAGCGAGAGGGGGTGAGTGAGAAAGAGGGAGAGGGGCTCTTGTTTCTGAGCCTGGGGGGGGAGAGAAAGATGGAGAGAGAAAGAGAGGGAGGGGAAAATCGATGGCTCTGAAATGACAGTCACATGGCACCTACCTCTCTCTCCACTGACCTTGAACCTGTCCCACTTCTAACATCGCCCGGTCTCTTCCTCATTCTTTGTTCCTTTCTTTCCGTAAGACATGCATCGCGTCTTTCGGAAAATGCAGTTGCCGACATTTTGACATTCTTACCACATACAGCAGTGTGCAAAGCCTTGAGCCACCACTCATTTCTTTAGATTTTACTTTAAATCACCGATGCAGAAATACTATTTTATGCCTGTCAAACTTGACTAGATTAAACGCAAGAAATGGGAACAAATATTTTGCTGCAAAGTGCCTAAAGATACAAGGTTACTTGATAAAGGTGTTCCACCCACTCAGCATTCAGCACCACCAGTATACTGATCACCGCCTGATCAACTGGAATCATCTGCTCCTGTTTCTTCACTGGTTCAGGACTTCAGTTAGAAGGTCTTTATTCTGCTTGAATGATTCAAACGTAGGTCACTGTGTGTCTTAACAAACAAAAACATTCCTCTGAAACTGGTCAGGTTCAGGGGCTGGACTGGAAATGAGAGAACTTTCAAAGTCCTTCGGGAAGCCTGGAGAATTGTTCCTCAATACTACACTAAAATACAAGAAAGTCTGGCTCTTCAGAAGCAAAATGCAAGAAAAGAAGACTTTTGCAAAGTATTGTTTTTCCAAAACAGTGCATTTGAACTGTGGGATGAACACCTGACTCAGAGTGGCTTCAGTGTTTGGGACGGGTGTATTTACTGTGGTTTAGTGGCATTTACTGTGCATCCAAACATTGGAGACTACTGTTTTTAATGAAAGTGGGCGTAAATCGCGCCAGCATTTGGCAATTATGTGTTTTATAGTAGTTTCTCAGTGTGCCAGTGAAATTTACACACATTCTGTAATGTTTTACATAATCAGACAAATGCTAACCTTAGCTAACATTACTTGCCTAGTCTTTTTCACCTTGTACCTTTCAGGTCGAAAACAACAGTGAACTGACACACACGATAATTTATTGTACGTTGGAATTTATCCAAATGTAAAAATGATCTTGAGCTTGTCGTTCATGGGTACTGATTTATCACTGTGACACATTCCGTCCGATAATACACATACAGGTGAGTTCGATAGCTGCGCAGTGTCTGCTGTGTAATGCTGCATGGCACAGTGTCTCTGGGTGGTGGTCTTTATTGGAAAAAACACATGCCAGTACACAAACGCAAATGTGACTGTCCCTTTTTTCTTTCCCTTCATTTCTTTCCATCTTTTTCTTCTCTCCTTTTATATGCATTTTTCTTTCATCTTGCTGCCTCCTTCTTTCTTTCTGTCCTTTTGTTTCCTTATTTCTCTCCTTTCCTCTTTTATTCTTTAATCTTACTTGATCTTGACACATGATCTTGATCATGACACTTATTCTTTCTTGATCTTGATACATGTTTCTTTCTGTGTTTTTTAGCCTTTCTCTCTCTGTCTCTTATTCTTTCTTTCTTTCTTTCTTTCTACCTGTCTTTCTTTCTTTCTTTCTACCTGTCTTTCTTTCTTTCTTTCTACCTGTCTTTCTTTCTTTCTTTCCTTTCTGTCGGTCTGTTTTGTTAACCTTGTTTTCATGATATTAACAGTCAAACCGGTTTTTTGTGTGTCTGTGACCTTGTTTTACAGGCTTTTGTGTGTATATGTGTGTTTATAAAAGGGACACAGAAAGAAAGGCTGTGCTGCTTGTGCTGCATTAGCAATACTGGAAATATGTAAAGTGGTACTTGAGCCAAGCAGATCTGCAGAAACTGCCTTCATGCCCCATATTTTGGCTGCCTGTTAAAGTGCTTTCCTGAAAATCAAACCAAACACAGCTCAACCTGCTGAACTATGTGTTCTGAAGATGCATGAGAAGATTCCTTTTAACTTCAGTGGGAAGCTCTTTAAAGCACTCTGTCAGTTGGTCATCAACACTGTCCATCGTGGATAAAAGTCGACAGCTGACATGTCATATCATGTCATAAGTGCTCTGTAAATTCTCTCAAATGCTCTATAACCTCTGCCCTAAACCACATGTCTCACTCCTAAACATACTGAGGGCACGCTGTGCTTTTGTTTGGCAAGATTCAAGTGGTTTAGAATTATTTTATCTCATTCCTAGTGACCATGTCTTCAGCAGTGACATCTACACGCCTGAGTGTTTCCGTTTGAGAAAGTGTGCTTTCTGTCAGGAATTAAGCACTTGTTGTCTTTGACCATGAAATCTTGATTGATAGTGTCAAATTTTATGTTTATTCAATCGACTAGAACATAAATATGCCAACAGCAAGTCTAGCTTGATGACTAACACACAGCTGAGAGGGAACAAATATGAAACGCTGCAGCTACTACAGGAGATAATCCAATTATGTGTGTGTGTGTGTGTGTGTGTGTGTGTGTGTGTGCGTGCGTGTGAGTAAACAGAGAAGTATGCTGTGACAGCCACCCCAATACCACGACACGCTCCAGGCTGGATAAACAGGTTGGCCTGCTTGTTTCAAGCTCTTTTCTAGAAAACCAACACCCTTAATCTGCCTGTGCTCGTTTTGAACCAGTGCACGCCATCACTCAACTGAAATCTCAGACATCTCATCGTCTGGACATCACTTAAAGCACGGATGCCATGACGTTATATTTGGGAAATTAAAGGAATAATTTGGTGTAAAATGAAACAAAAACACTTCTTATTAGAATAGAATAGAATAGAATGCCTTTTATTGCCACTATACACATGTACAATTAAAAACATCTCCTTCATGTATGTAGAAAATAACACAAAAAAATAAAATGAATGGTGCAAAAAGTTCTGTGGCACTATATACATATGGAAATTAATAAATAACTAAATAAGGTTTTATATACAGTGTGATATGTAGTGTGGGTCGTATTGCACAGAAATGATGATCATGCACAGTGAGTAGACAATCTGTTGAGACATATTTACAGTCATTGTCATTCAAGCCTGTAATTTAAATCAGTATAAACCAGACAGGCAAGTCTGTTTGAGATGACTTTCAAACATGACAAAGTCTGGGTTCGCACAAAGAAAACTGATGGGGCATAAACTTCTACTACTTACTTTAACCTCCCATTCATTCTGGTATAAAACCAAAACAAGTCCACGTGACACTAGGCCTTTCACAATTATTACGTCATCTCCTGGCCGCAGTTATTTGAGATTACGTTCTTTATTATTTGAAATAGACATAACCAGTAGAATGTGACAGCAAGTCTTTAAACTTGCTGTGGCGTGTTTAGAGGGCAATGCCGAGTTTGTTAGTTACAGGGCTGGTCCAACTGGTATTTTTGCGTAGCTTTGAATTATTAATTGGTATCTCAAAACAAGTACTCGATTACTGCTTCACAAAGTCATCCTTAAAACAATAATTATTTCATTTTATAATTAGCCATAATTTTAGGTATTTTTGTTGCTGCAGTTCTGAATAGGAGGGAATAATGTATAAATTTGAATTACTGTTGTAATTATCAGCATCTGGATTTTGGGGATGAATTCACTATGTGATCCCCCTCTTTGTCCACTGTCAGAACTCACCCAGCAAACAGGTTTGAGGTTATAAGGTTGTAACGTCACCTTCTAAAGCCTCTGGTTAGATAATTGGGGCACTTTGGTATCACCCCAGGGTTCAAATGGAATTTGGTGGGGTTTCAGGGTTGCCACGGAGCACAAGTTATTATGTCAGTAATATCTCCCCGGGGAGGGGGGCTAAGGTGCTTGTACTTCTGTGGAACCAGGAAATTGTATTTGTCGGTTTGTGTGTGTGGTGAGGGGAGGATCGTGCATTTATGCAAAATAGCTTTTGTTGAGCCTTGGCTGAAACCTGAAAGCCCATTTTCAAAATATTATATTTATTTTGTCTCCTGTTGTCCATTATAACGTAGTCCCACTTTCTGACCTTTCATTGTCCCATAGAAATAAACATGCTGTTTTTGTTACTGTGCCTGTAAGACTGATGTGTACAAATGGACTTGGTTCTGATTGGCTGCCCTGCACTTGACAAAGCTTCAGTGCAAAAGGGTGTAACGAAACTGCCCCAGGCTGAACAGGTGGGTTGAGGTCAATGTTTTTGTGACGTCACAGAAATGTTAAACTCTAAACGGGATGTTTCTGCGGCTTTCATGTCGATGAGAACGTTAACAATGTTTACATACTCTGTCAGGCTTCTTTTTAGATTTTTAAAAATTATTTTAAACACTACGCATGCCACATGCTTTTGAGGGCATAGTGAAATTGCCGTTACCCCTCAGGACCTCTTGACAGGTACATTTGACTGAGCAGCTTATTAAAGTGGATTGGCCTAGTAATCCTAAACTACCTCTGTGTGTGTGGGATGCGAGAGAGAGACAGAGAGAGCTGACTAGACTCAACTCTCCAGTCAGAGGGGAAGATGAATATGGTATCACCTCCAGAAAATCATGTCAAGGACAAGACTGTCTTTTTCCGAACTAGGCCCTTTTACTCACTGACCATACTGTTCCAGACTTGTTTTGCAGGTGCAGCTTGTGCTTCCTCAACTGTGTGTGTGTGTGTCTGTGTGTGTGTGTGTCTGTGTGTGTGTGTGTGTGTGTGTGTGTGTGTGTGTGTGTGTGTGTGTGTG
>JBBPCX010131023.1:0-18820 GCA_037974365.1 Hydrocynus forskahlii | reverse complement strand
AATCAGTACCTCATAAAACAGAATGAGGTGCTTGTGTAGGAATTTAACAGACACTGGCATGGAATGGTTGTCATACTAATAGAAATACTGGTTTAAAAATAAAGTGCAGTGGACTGCTGCATAACAGTCTAGAACTGGTGCTTTTCCTCCAACACACTCGCCGTTTGCTGCTCTTTCTCTCTACCGCTCTCTGGACACCCTCCCTCTGTGGAAACTACCTTGTGGTTTGAAACTATCCTGAAAGTTCTCCCGGTTCAAAGTTCTTGAGTTTTTTTCCCATTTTTCTCTCAGACCTAAGATTCAAAAATTGGATTTTTTGTTTTTATGGTAATTTGCATGTTATATCATGTTTAAAAACCCAATAGCATTCAGTACTATTACATGTTGTTTAAATTACAATAACTTTGATTCTATGTGACACAGGAACACCAAACAAAGCTCAACATGATGTCTGACAACTCGAGTACCCACACACACTGGGGGAACTTCCATTTAAGGAGCTGTTTTACTGTATAACAACAATGTACTATATGATGCAGTTCCGATACGGATCCTTAATCATGTAAATGTTTGTTTGTTTTCCAGAAATAGGCGAAAGTCAGCAGCCAACATATTGACTCATACCATACTAGGCTCATATAACTCCCTTTCTTTGCACATTGACTGGTTACCAATTAGATACCACATAATGTTTTTATCTTCAAAGGCCCTAAATTGATTGGCACCCACTTATCATACAGGTCTGCCAGTTTTTTAAGACTCTGCTCACAAAGTCGTGCACATTTGGTGACCATGTTTTTAGCAGTTCTGCCCCACAGGTGTGAAACACTCAAACCATCTGAGGTTCAGACAGCTTTAATGTTTGTTCATTCACTAATTCTCTGTAACCACTTAATCCTTACGAGGGTCGTGGGTAGCAGGAGCCTATCCCAGAGTCTAGGGGGTGGCGAAGAAGGGCGTGTGTGTCCTCCACAGGACACACACACCATTCACACCTACAGTCAATTTAGAATCCCCGATTCACTTGACGCGCATGTCTTTGGACTGTGGGAGAAATCCGGAGACCCCGGAGGAGAACATGCAAACTACACACACAAACACACACACACACAAGACCTTTTCCACACCTCCTTTTATATTTACAAGCAATAACCTGGAACACTCACTCATTTCACTGTCCTCATTAAGACAGTTACCTGATTTTTATCTGCTTTCAGAGAGGGGCGAGCTTTAAGAGGGCTACCAGCTTTTCTTTGAGAATGGCCTGCATGACATTGCCTAATGAGGTCAGCTCAGTTAACATTAGCAGTCTAATGAAGTTGGTGTTGTGAAGTTGGGAGTAAAGTTACCTTAAGGGCTTTTCCATTGATACAAGGAACCAAAGGTTTTTCCAATACAAGTAAAGCAAGCTGTACCAGAGCTGAATCGGTACTGCTTGACGGCAGGGCCAAAAGCAGATCGCAGCTAAGCCACTTGCATCACTGCTTTTTTATTGGTTGAAAACATGGACAGAGACCATTGTTTTTTTACTGTCTGCGCAAAAAAAACCAAAAAAACAATGAAGATACAAACTAAAAACGGGGAAGTCAATGAAGTACAAGCACAACTGTCTGGTGGGCTAAAGATTAATTTCAGTGGGAGTTTTCTATGACACTAGCAAATTTATCTTTAACACCGTGAGAAACGTGAAGGTAATCCAGGACGTTATCTGGGTTTGTTTTTCATCACACGGATAAAGAACTCAAAACAAGACTATAAATAATAAAAGACCACAATATCAAAAGCAGTTGACAGAAAAACATTCCACTGGTTCGACTCCATGGATGTGGTTTTGGGACGATGCCTGGCCACAGTTCCTTTATGCCTATGGAAAAGTGCCTTTAGTTTTATCTTATTGTATTATGCAATTTACCTTTGCATTTTCCAGTGCTCCAGTACTTGCATTTTCGTAAGATTTTCTCAAGCTACTGGGCACAGAGGGTTTTTTTTGTAAAATGGAAAGGAAAAATGTGGACGAGGCTTGAGAGGAACAACAAAGCCAGGATTCAGACAAGAAGCAGCCGTCTCAAACGTTGAGTTAATTAATTGTGAACAACGGCTCTTTTATTTCTGTTAGTGGAGAGGACTTTAATTATCTCATGACCTGGATTCGTTCCCTAGCGCACCTTGACAGTGACCTTGCCTGACAGAGTGTGTGTGTGTGCGTGCAGGAGTGTGTGTGTGTGTGTATCTGTTATCACAGCTCTGTGTGAGTGGTGGCAGAAAACAGGCACTAACCTCAGCCGCCTCCTATAGGTCTCTTAATTAGCAAAGCGCTTACCCTTCAGCGCCCCACCATGCTCAACCAACAGCAATGTTTGCTTCACTGCTTTGTTTTCCTGGCCACCCAGACACCCAGGATGCTCTTAAAGTACCACTGGAAAATCACTGGAAAACTGGATAAAAATGTTGTTCCAAAGTATCCCTTTCAATTAGTACATTCACCAACTTTAAGGGACGGGAGAACAATATTTACACTTGTTGTGTTTAAGTGAAGTATCCATTTGTCATACGTGAACACACCAGAGCACACAGTGTGAACAGCACAAAACTCTTTCTCTCAAACCATTTAACTCATTCACCAAGTAAAGCAGCGGGCAGCCAGGAACTAAAGGGTACCTCAGAGGTGCCACTAGCAGTCCTGGGATTCGAACCCACAACCATCTGATTGCAGGGGTAACTCCAGACCACCAGCTGCCCCATAATCATCGTAATCTACCTTTCTGGTTATATAATAGTTTCTTCTGCACAAATGTAGCACGACTGGTTCACCTCTGACTGTTCCTATACTGTCAAATCTCTGTGACTACTGGAGTCCCTATAAATTATATTAGTAACTGAGTAATCTAGCAATTATTTTGATGCTTAGAAAAGAGTAAAATAGAGCATATACAAATTATGTCCACACTATTAATAATAGAAAACATTACGTTTTTCTTCATGTCCAAGATAAATTTAGTTACAATGTAATTCCACTGCAATGACAGGCACATTAATGTGATTCTGTCGGTGTGGGTTTACTTTTTATTTACTTGTTAGTTTTAGTAGCTCGCACCCATGGAGAATGTTCTGACTGCTGGACCTTACTTTATAGTAACGAACACCAAACATATGGTATGATTCACACTGAAAAGGAATCAGACAAAGCAACAAGAGTCTTCATTTTTATCATTTTTTAACATAAACAGTCAAAACAGTCTTTCTTATGCTGAAATTGAATTTCATCCTATTAGCTACATTTTAACAGATGACTGACTGCTAAAAAACTATAAAAGAGGTAACACTGGCATGCAGGGAACTCTCAGTTTTATACCATTCTTTCTTTCTAAAAGTCCAGGAAATGCTGTTGGCATGCTGTGGTGCAGCATGTGGTGTGTGTCTGTGTGACAAAAAGTATTTCAGCATGCGAGGTCTCAGTGTGGGAGCCGCTGTAGAGATAGAATCTTTCAATTCAAGATTTTTTGTTAATTGTATTGACATTAATTGTACTGTACTATTGTATTAATAAAGTGGAAAAAAATCTGAACAGGTGTGTGCACAGAGACCCCAGGGGCTTGTATACAGACAGTATTAGTGCTTATACATTGGGGTGTAAACGTTTTCGTGTGGCCTTGCTCAGCGTCGGTTCCAGCATGGAACGATACAATGCTGGGCAGCTGGTGGCCTAGTGGTTAGGGAGTTGCTCCCGTGATCAGAAGGTTGTGGGTTTGAACCCTAGGACTGCTAGTGGCACCACTGAGGTTCTCTTGAGTAAGGTACCGTCCCCACACACACTGCTCCCCAGGCGCTGTGTTCCTGGCTGCCCACTGCTTCACTAGGTGAATGGGTTAAAGGGGTTAAATGCAGAGGAAGAATTTTGCGTTCATGTATTCATAAAATGGTCACTTCACTTCACTTGGCATCAGTATTGAGGTTAAACTCTAGTATCGTGACAGTCTTGCGTCCAACGCCAGCCTACCCACTACTCTCAGTGCCCAGGCCCAGAAGAGCCGTTACCTTGGCAACCTGAGCAGCCCATTCAGCTGCTAGCGAGCAGTTCATCATGACACACTCTCAAAGATCATGGGTGGGGGGTGGGGGGGTGTGGATGGGAGAGGATGAGTAGAATTACACGTAATTAGGGCTTGACTGACAAATCCATGACTCTTGCTGTAATTAATACCACTCGAGAGTTTGGGAGAGTGGTGATGCATTGAAGGACTTGAATCGGCAGCACTTTTTCTAGATGAATGGTGCCAATAGAAAGCGGTGTGCTCTCCGGCTTACGGCCCGGTGTCACTCTTCCATAGGCAGGATAATGGGACACGATGATGAATGGCAGTCTGAAACTGTCCTAACAGCCATTTAGGTTTGATCACGGCTTCAATTCGGAGAGTTGATTTTGAGGGGGGAAAATGGGAAGATATTTTTAGGCTTGCAGACAATGACACACGATCTTGTTTTCTGACTTCTGCCGTGAACCTCATGACGAGCACTAGGTTGGCTTGCTGCTAATCATCCCCGGCCTCCATTCATCATGAGACCTCAGCATAGATGTGTTTTGATTAAAGTGAGAGACTTGAGCAGCAAGCAGGTTTGTGGTATCAGGTCTGTGGGAAAAAATAAGTTTTGATCTGGAAAATGACACACTCCTGCAAAATACTGCTACATAAAGAAGATGAGGGAGCCAAATATAGCAGGCTGGTGGAGACCGGCCAGTTAGAGAGTAGATGTGCAGACAAGATAAGCTGTTCTAGGTCCGTTATCTTCTATTTGGACTCTGAGCGACTCCGGAGAGCACAAGCTCTGATCTGGGAAGAATGTGTGAAACCCTTGGGGATGTTTGACCAGCCAACCCCACATTTGTTTGTTTAGAGAAAAGATAAGCACTTGGTCAGAGCCAGCTTTAAGCTCAAGGATGGAATTTTAAAGGACTACAATACAAACAGCGCTATATACAGCCTGAAGAATTGCCTGTTTTGGCAAACAGTAGGGAAGTACATTCTAAATTATCGGCTAGTATGCGGTTCCCCTTTGATGTATAAAAACTTAATGGGCACATTGAATTTATAATGACATTTTAGGCCATGTTCTTTCTTCAATTAAAATGCAGCATGCTTTCAAATAATGGAAAAACACATAGTGGGTTGTTTCCACGCTGCTTAATACCTAAAGTACTGCAACTGCGATTATGTACACTTTGTAAGATCTAGATTGTAGATCTTATTGTATTGTTCATGTGTATGTTCACACATATATATATAAATTTATACTTACAAGTATGAATCTATACTGTTTACCTGTACATATTATTGTTGTTTTATATTGTTGTGCTCGAGAGACACCATCGACCGGAATCAAACGCCTTGTATGTGTTCGCTCACATACCTTGCCAATAAACACGATTCTGATTCTGAATCTGATAAACCAAGACATGCTCTGAACAGAATGAGCGATACCTGCATGAGATCATTGCTCATATCTGAAGTGTCAAACCTGAACGGTCCAACTTCTGCTCAGACACGTCTATCAAACCTGGTCATTAGGTCATTCCAAGCAAAAGTACTATTTGATAATCATCATGTACTATTCGACTACTCCTCGAAGATAATCCATCCCAACCGCTCCACCCTCCTATCCCCTATTCTCCCTCTCCACGCTCACTTACTCACAGCCCTGTTGCCATAACACCAAGCCTCTCCACCCCACTGGCAAAGGCCAAAACACAAGAAGAGACAACACATTCGTAATGCATTCTTCTTCTTTTGCTGTTTAATGGTGGTTGGCAAACAGCATTAGTGCCACCTTCTCGTGAGGCAAGCAGACAAACAGAGGGAAAAACAAAAGAAAATACACTTAAACAAAAACTATTTCATTTTTATATTTTAATTATTTCTCAAATATTCAATATTAATAACCTGTCTGTAGTAACTGGCTGAGTCAAATCAGCTATATTTTTCATTCAGGATTCAAAGATTCAAGATTTTGTTGATTATTAATACAACAATATACTCAGTCTACAGTTTATTGAAATGCCGTTCCACACAGACCCTTCATGGTGCAATTTACAGAATATCAAAAGCACCAGAATACAAAAAATACAAATATAGGGCAAGAGATAAATACAAATATAAATCTAACTAAGTGTTTTAAAACAGGACAGAGAAATGTTTGGCATGAGGTAGGCTGTGTTTGGATAAATGTACAAGTATACAATAAATTAGCGTTTTGTGTTAACATTCAGCCTGTAATGCTTTGTGTCATTTGTGTCTACAGAAGGTGTTTCGTGTTGTTGAGTTTAACAGTCCTTTTTTGGCAATGAGTTAAGGGCCCTGACTGCTTGGGGAAAGAAGCTCATCATCAAGTAAATAACCAAACTGCTGCAAAACTAATCATGTTTATGATCCTTTAAATGCAAAATATAGACAGACAGAGATTTCAAATAATTACGAGTCTGTGACCAAACAGAAATGTCTTCAACATACTTACCACTGTGCCAATATGGTGTGACTTAATGCACGAGAATCAATAAAAAACAGTGTCTCACATCAGCCAATTAAGTTTTAGCTCAGTTTATCAATACTGCAGTCGATGTTTAATTGATATTTAGTTTAATTAACTGGGGAGGTCGAGAATCATGGTTTAAAATACAATGAACTGTTCAGGCCTAAAAGGGAGTCTAATTTCACATTAGGTAACAATCAATATCTGCAGTAAAGACCCCTGATCAGAGGGTTCCTAAACATGTGGGAGATGTTTTTAGATGTGAAATAATGAGTTCTCGGAAAGGGAGGAGGGCTAAATGTGGAGTTGTGTAACATGTTTGTTTCATGCCTCCATCACAGCTCTGGCTCACATATTCCACCACCCCCTCACTTCTGCCACCTGATTGGTTAATGAGTTTAGGCTCTTCTTGTGCACAACAAGAACGGCTTCCCCTCCCACACTGCAATTAGGACTTGAAGAGACAACCAGCATCAACCCATCTGTCATCACTCCTCAAGGAGCTCGCCAGCATCACACTTTCATTTCCCCAGGATCCTCAGGGATTAGATTCATTAGATTAGATTGGGTTCAACTCTATTGTCATTGGACATAGTACAAGTACAGGTACAACAAAATGCAGTTTTATGTCTAACCAGAAGTGCAAATAGTAGAATAAAGTGCAGAGTAGAACCAGGTGCAGGAAGCAATGTATACAGAATATACAGAGTTAAAGGCACAGGATGCAATATATAGAGAATCAAAGTTTAAACGTGCAAGATATTATATTATAAGTGATATTAAGGTACATATATAAGATACATATGATATACACAGTATATGTGTTATATAATACTACAGTGTATTAATTGTAGTAAAACAGTGCTATTGTATATTTGCAGTTGTATACAGTACTTGTGGATGTGGGTCTAACAATAAACAAGAGTGTCTTTAGTGTGGTATATTACATTACCGCTACAAAGAGCATATTGCATATTCACAGTTTAACTCTAAACATTTAAAAAATGTTTATATTAATGCTGGGCAACGATTATCATTTTTAATCGCGATTAATTGCATTGTTATACGCAAAATTAAATAATGAATTCAAAAGTAGTGTATTGCACACTTTTATTTTAAAAGTAATGCTACATGAACAAAAGCGCAATAACATTTGGTTTGCAAACACTAAACAAATAAGTAGCTTTTTAACAGCAGTATTCCCTTTAAACACAGTTATACAACTGCAGTTCTAATATTTCTTATAAATCTCCACTTAAACGTTAATGTAATCAAATCAAATACAAAACCAAAGCTATCTGCCACTGCAGGGCATTCATGTTTTATCTAGTTTGTTATAGAAAAACAAGTTCCTTCAGAGTCCAGAGCATTATAGCAGCTGCAGAGGGGGACCAACTCCAAATGAATGTCTATGTACCTGAATGCAGTGTCATTAAAGTCCCTTTTGGTTTAATGGATTAATATTATATGGACAAAAGTAATGGGACGCCTGACCCATGCGAAAACCAGCCGACATGTAAAGTGCTGCGCGTACCTACGCACAAAAAGCAACAACAAAAAAAGGATTTTTAAATCGACTTTAAGGAAATAATGTGTTAATGCAATAACGTGTTGATGTGCCCAGGCCTGGTTTTTATATACATAATCTGTGTGAGTATATGCACTGCCCAAGTCAATTAAATCTCTGAGATTTCGCTCCATCCAAGTGATTGTAAAGGGCAGCAGGAAGACAGTCCCCCAAAAAGGAAATGGTTTTAAAGTTGATCACCACAGACCAGAACCAGTACTAGTAGAAGGAGGCACTACCTGTGGGCCATTCAGGTTGCTCAGGTAGTCAGACCCACCAGGGCGGCACATCCATTCGTGCCATTGCAAGAAGGTATGCTGTGTCAACACATCACAGGCTCAACAGCAAGGAGGAGATACCAGGAGACTCTACATGAGGAGAGCTGGGCACCAACCCTGCAGCAGGACCAGTATGTGTTTCTTTGTGTGAGAAGGAACAAGAGAAGCACTGCAATACACATACAAAAACTCGTGTGCATGTTTCTGACCAAACGGTCAGTATTAGACTCCATGAGGGTGGCATGAGGGCCCAGTGTCCTCTGGTAGAACCTGTGCTCACTGCCTGGCACCGTGCAGCTTGACTGGCATTTGCTAGAACAGAGGTCCCCAACCACCAGGCCATGGACCGAGCTGTTTGGTACCAGGCCGCACTGAAAGACAGAATAAAATGTTATTGATTAACAGAGTCTAAAAAATATTTTATTTTAAAAAATGCTCGTCTCGATACGGTAAATAAAAAATTTAGCCCATGAGCTAGCAATAATCAGTAAAAAACAAACATCTTTGGGGAGCTTCTTTGTATTTTTACACACTTTGATTTTAGTTGTATCTATACCGGTCTTTGAAAATAGTGTTTTACATGAAAGAGGTCTGTGGCACCAAAAAAGCTTGGGGACCGCTGTGCTGAAGAATGCCAGAATTGGTAGGTTCCCCACTGGTACCCAGTTCTCTCCTCACAGATGAGAGCAGGTTCATGCTGAGCCCTTGAGACAGTTGTGAAAGAGTCTGGAGATGCCATGGCAAATGTTATGCTGCCTGCAACATCATCCAGCATAACTGATTTGGCGGTGTGTCAGCGATGGTCTGGGGAGGCATATGCTTGCCGGTGAAGTGGGCCCTGAGTTTTTCCTGGTGCAGGGCAATGGCTGGCCTGAGGCCAGTGTGTAGGCCGTTCCTGGATGACGAAGGCTCTGATGCCATTGACTGGCCCCTACGTTCCCAAGACCTGAATCTAAACGAGAACCCCTGGGATAGTGTGTGCAAGTAGCACTGCCAAGTAGCACCACAGACTGTCCAGGAGCTCATTCCTCACCTATCCAGGTCTGTGAGGAGAACCCCCAGAACACCATTCACCATCTCATCAGGTGAATACAGGCACGTGGGGCCATACACACTACTGAGCCACATTATGAGTTGTCGTGACGAAATTCACTCAAGTTGGATCAGTGTCTGATTTCAGTTTGTCACTTTTCAATGTGAATTTTAATACAGCCCTTAGTGGGTCAATGATTCTGGTTTTACTGACTGTTCTCAATGAATTACGTGTGATTTAAGTGAGCCTTAATTTTCTGAGCAGTATATGTATGTATGTCGCTCTTCTCTCTCTCTCTCTCTCTCTCTCTCTCTCTCACAGGTTTAAGGTAGAAGTGGCCAGGTGGTTAAAAGTTTTGCCTGGGAACCCGATGACCACAAAGATTTAAACCCCACACTTTCTACCATTGTGTCCTTGAAAATAAATTTTAGCCGTGTCTTATTTTTGTCCAGAGCTGTGTGTATACATATGTATGTGTATATATAGAAGGTGGGGGGTTTAAAACTTTGTGGTCATCGGGTTCACAGGAAAGTCTTTTAACCACCAAGCCACTTCCACCTTAAACCTGTGACCACCAACCATTTGTGACGTATCTAGAATACACAGCTCTGCAAAACAATAAAAGACTGCAATTTATTTTTAAATCAGCATCTCTATGAGTATGACAACCATTCAAGGGTGTATCAAGCTTTCCAAAAGTGGGAGTTTTCTGGGATGGGGAAGCGAAATTATAAATACAATCACGACCAATTAATCTGACAAAAGTGGGGGGGATGGAATCGCGTTTCAGCAAAAGTGGGGGTGTTGAAATCCCCCCCCCCCATCCCCCCGTGTGCTACGTCCCTGCAACCATTCCATCCCAGTGTCTGTTAAATTCCTACACAAGCACGTCATTCTCTTTTATGAGGGACTGATTAGTGATCACATAAAAGATAAAACCTGAGAAACTGAACGTTTTTGCAGTGGTCTCTTATTTGTTTTCCGGGGCTGTATGTATGTATGTGTATATGTGTATACATATTAGGGCATTAACGATTTTTTACGTCGACTTATCCATCACCAAAGTTGAAGTCAAGCCGACTAGTCATTTGATGATGTCATCACACACGCAGCGGAGGAACAGAGGTGTCCAACAATGAGCAACTTTTATTAAAGTTCTCTGTAACATTAACAGTTAACATGACAATTAAACAAAACAAAACAAAGGCTGATACCTTGAATTTTCCGGTAATTTTAAGTGTACAACAGAAAATGGGAACAGTTTAAGCCGCGGCGCCACTCAGCGTCCTCTGGACTGGACGACTCTCTGTAGTGCTAGCGTTAGCCATGTTAGCTAGCGGATGCCGTTTCAGATTCCGTGCAGAACGCCGGTACTGTTACTGTCTTTAACACCAACTTGCAGGTTGTGCAGGTCTCCGTGATGTTTGTGTCTAGAGTGAAGTATCTCCACACAGAGAGAGGAAAAAAACACTCGACTTTTCTGTTAATGCCCTAATACATATACATATATACACACATACACACACACACACATGCACACACACTACCCACCTCTACTCTCAACATGAAATGCATTTACAATTGAACTGCATCTGCAGGTGTGTTTTTCAGTAATTAGTCTTAAGACTTCTTATTTAGAACTACTGTGAAATTTATGTGTTAAGTTGTTATCAGCAAGAAGAACTACAATAGGGCTGACAGAGCTAACACCTTAAAACATATCTCTGCTTGCTGTGAGCTCCTTTCCACTCCATCTTCCTCATCCATTTCTTCAGCTGGGTGCACACACTATTATTGTGGTATTATCATACTTATGTGGTGTTACATAAGTATGATAACATGTTTAGACAGGTTTACATGACTGTAGGTCAGTTACACATCAGACACAAACAGTAATGTTCCAAGGTAGGCCTGTTACAGGAATTGCAGTTAATGATTTTACTTTATTTTTATTAATTATATGCAATTATTTACATTTAGCCTTAAAGCCACCTAATTTGCTGGATAGGGGGACGCGTCAGCTCTTACTAAACCATTTGTGGGGACGGCTGAACGTGTAGCAGCACTCACGGACAATGGCAAAACAAGCTTTTACAAGCTGATTATTTAAAATAAATCACAACAAACAGAAACACATCATTTCAAACTGCTTTGATACCAGCAGAGAAGTCCATGTAAGCAAAAAACTTTGAACACTCTCATTCCTCTCTTTGTCTCAACGTCCATTTTATGAGTCTGTTGTGTATTTTTTTTTATGCACATTTTACTCTATGGTGTATTATGTCCCTTTGCAGACACCACAGCGTGACGTCACACTAATTCTCCCAAAAGACACATAAGGATGCTCACTCAACTGTTCTCTCCCATTCATTGCATATTGCTCTTGACCAGAAAAATAGATTTTTTTAACAATCAATTGTTGGCCCCTGATCACCCGATCAAAAGTTAGATGCAAGTGCAATGAAGGGGATATTAATGGGTGTTTTGACATTGTAACCATCCTCACATTTCAAATACTGAAGCGACCTCAAATTTCAACCATACTTAGAATAGTAATAAGATAAGAAAGAACTTAATTTATCCTGAGGGAAGTTCTTTTGTCATGAACATGCTCAGTGCAACAAGAGGAATAAAGATAAGACAATAAAGAGTTTCAAAACTGACAACAGCAGCAGTGGTAAGGCAAACCGAATAACTAAATAACTATAACAGAAATAATATAATAACAGATTAGTAGTGCAAGTGGTTGTGTTATACAGATATGATGAATGCAATAAACTAAAACTTAAGAAGAAGTTTGCTGATGCAATGACACTAATTAATTGTGGTCAGATGTGATCAAATAATGAGAATGATGTCTGTATCAGGACAGGCCTGATCTAAGCTATGCATGTATTAGAGGTGAGGAATTATG
Organism: Hydrocynus forskahlii; assembly: GCA_037974365.1. Classification (NCBI taxonomy): domain Eukaryota; kingdom Metazoa; phylum Chordata; class Actinopteri; order Characiformes; family Alestidae; genus Hydrocynus; species Hydrocynus forskahlii. The sequence continues at coordinate 6,506 of JBBPCX010131023.1, read as the reverse complement.
CATGTAGTTTGCTTAACTGTTGTCACAAGCCTGCATTAGCGAGCTGCATTAGCCTTGTACATCCAATGCAAAACCAAAGAGGCAAATTCGCCGACCGATCGATTACATTTGGTAAAACTGTATATGTTTATTTTCCTGTTAAACTTTAAAGCCGAGTAAAATGCTACGGTGCTGTTTTCTGTGCGTCATGCTCTGTGCTGTCCAGGCAGAAGCGAGCGAGAGGAGATGGATGCAGCTGATCAGATCAAAGGGAACAGGCAGGGTGACAGAGAGGCGAGCAGCCTCTGGCAGAGGATGCTGGAGCGGGGGCTGGAGGGGGTGTGTGTGTGGGGGGGTGTTAGGTGAGACTCATTAGCATGGTGCTCATCAGACAGTAAAAGGGGTTTTAGAGAAAGAGCATGACAGCCAGCCAACCAGACCATCTTTACTTTAGTCTAAACAGCACCTGAGCCAGACCCAAACAGATGGCCTTTCCAGCGATGCTGTCACAAGAGTTTCCACGTTTAAGACTACACTTAAGGGCCATATCGTGTAAACTTAGTAGTAGGCCAGAGAGTGATTCTAAGGCAGCCAATAAGAACAAAGCCTTCTTACATATACCAGTCTCAATGGCATAGTAATCAAAAACAGCCTTGTCAAATCTAAGGGATAAAGAGAAGACAGAAAATGGTCATGTGAGCCATAAAAAATGTATCACAAAGAGTCATAAGTGGACACAGAAAAACAAGTAAAATGTATATGAGCCCTTTAAATGTCAGAAATCAGATCATATGGATCAGATCATATTTTAGATGAGGGGTAATATTGACTTTCATGGGGAAAAACTGGTTGAATAAATGTCAGTTGTCTGCACAAGTTTTCTTATGTGGGATTTCGGCTGGGTGATAAACAAGATATTACTTACTGTCATCATTAGCAATGCAATGAGCAAATCCCCAGAGGCTGCGTTTAATGTGATCCATTTAGTAGTACGCAGGCTGTATCCTACTCAAACACTCCACCGAACAGAGTTTTCCACTGCGTGGCTGGCAGCGTGTTGACCCAACACAATGGTTCAACTGAGTGTTCTCCGAGCACTCTGACGAGTCACTGACATTCCTGAGAACTGTGACCATGTAGGCAACTAAAATGCATCGTCCTATTCAAAACTGAGTCATGAATGTACTTCATTTTTTAAATGGAGATTTCAAGCTGAAAATTGCTTCAAAATTACTCAGTAACTCAGAAAACAGTTAAAATCTGTTTTTCAACCAAAGCTGCAACAGATAGTAATGAGCCTGTTAGAATGGAACCATCTAATGTCACATACATGGTAAAAATAAACTAAATTTACTTGATTTAAATGTGAGCATCATTTCACTGAGAATAAAATACTGGACTGGATCAGGAATCAGGATGTTTTACATAAGGATGATTAATGAGAATGGTGGGTCGATGTGTTTTTCATTTACATACTTGCCAGTGCCAACACATGGTCATTTATAAAATGCTGAAACTAGAACTACTTTACAGTGAAATAAATCATTTAAAAACACTGAAAATGAAGCGGTTTTACTGTAGTATTAATTATCAGCCTAGTTCATATTAAAGTGCTCATCATTATTATTCAAACTCTGTAAGCATTATGATCTATTTATGGAAATCAAGCTGCAAATACAGCCCATTTTAATTAATTTCTTTTGGGAAATCACAAAATGTATCCATTTAATCTGAAGTTAGAGGCAGTGGTGGTGGTCTGCTGGGGGTGGGTAGGATACTTGCCTCTGGACCAAGAAGTCAAGGGTTCGAATCCTACCTTCAGGATACCTCCACTGGGTTCCTGATCAAGACCCCTAACCCCAAGTTGCTCCAGGGAGACTGCCCCCTGTAGTTAGGGAATGGAAGTCACTTTGGATAAAAGCGTCTCCTAAATGCCGTAAATGTAAGTTCTAAGGAATGTTTCAGTCCAGATCGTTTTTGGAATGGGGCACAATACAGGGCAATCACAATGTTAAACACTGATTGAACACAACATTAAAATGATCTTGTTACAGTGGAACCTGTCAAAATGATGGTATAGATTTGGCAGCAAATGAACAGTTAGTTCTTGCAGGTGGTGAGTTGGAAGCAGGAAAAATGGGTAACAGTCGTAGCGACTATGACATGTCAAATCTGTAGTGGGAAGTTTACAGGTTCATCTGAGATACTGCAGAGAATTCGTTCCAAGCTATGATTGTCGTAATTACCTTATACTGGCATCTGCCCCGTATCTGCAGACCGTTCAGTTTGACCAATGCTGAATGTTGTCCACCACTGAACATACTTCAGAGGGAACGTGGGCATTTTAGCTTGAAACATACATGCAAGTGATGTAGTTGCAAGAAGAACCAAGCAGAGCACCAAGGTTGTGCAGTTTAAAAAGACATTTTCTTAATATTTACTCAAATTGTATTGGCATTTCCTACTTAATGTATGTTTTAAAAGTACAGAAGGTTTTCAAATGGACAGTGTAAATGACAACAGTACACTGGTACTTAAACAGAACCCTGTGTTACTATTCAAACTGCTTCTCCAGAGAATCTGTGAAAAAAAACCCTGCTGTCATCCAGGTGGCTCTGACGGAAGGTGGTTGGATGATCCCTGTGCTGTGCACTGCAACTGCACGCTTTCAGACAAAACATTCCCTCCTGTTTCCCATCTCCAACCACGCATATCTGTGGCTGTCAAACTGTTTATTCCAGCCCTGCTGGCGCTCCGGGTGCAAGGTTCTGAATTTTAACTTTGATAGGAATATGTAACAGGGAGGTAACAACTAAAGAAAACTCATCAACAGTTGAATACTCAATCTTTACTTAACTGAAGTGGCTTGTTCTCACACTACGAAACCAAACACCTTAATTTTACCCCTTAAAATGACCTTAATTTTGCCCTTTCTTTCCCATACAGGAAATACAGGAAAAGGACAGTTACGGGAAAAAGTGCACAGATTAAGGCTGATTAAGGGTAAAACTACTGAATTTTCCCCTTACTTTTTCAAATTTACCCCTTAAATAATAGAACCTCTTGAATGCCTTAAATTTAAGATTAAGGCGTTTCACACTCATGCCTTAAATCTAATTTTAAGGTAAAATTAAGGGGTCGGTTTCACAAATTAACGGCCACTTGATTCAAATGAAGGGGTTTGGTGTATTTTCTGGGGTAAATTAAGGCAGGGTTAAGCCAATTTTAAGTACATTGTGTTTCGTAGTGTCAGTAACAGAAACCTATAATGTGGATCACTGCATGGAAAACGCCCACAGTAACTGGTTAAAATGGGGTGTGCTGCATTTTAGATGCACATTCAACAGTTAGAGCTGCTATTCAACCATATTTCTACAATCAGCTCCAATCTAGGTACAGTAATGGTGGCATTAATGCAGTTCAGTTTTTACGTGCGGGAATTTGTCTTGCCATGGTTTGCACAAAGTAAATTAAAAAAAAATGAATGAAATGATTTTTTCTCCATTAACCGTCATCAGGCACAGGTTAATTAACAACTTTTAACAGCTTTTTCTTTTTAATCCAAAAATTCTTCAAGTGTTGAACAGATCAAATAAGTTAGTTAATAATTATGACACGGCCTCATCTGGTATACTCTAAAGCGACAAGGACGAAATATGAGCTAACATTTACACAATGTCTGAAACAAATAAACAAAAAAATTTTTGTCACCTTTATAGTTTAAATATGATCATAAGCACATCTCTGCATTTCTGAGGTGAGTCAACATTCACAACCTTGTTCGTCTATACATCATGGGCGTTTAAAATGTTATTTAATTTCAGTTTAACTGAATGGGCAGGAAGCAGCAACAAATCCAAACTTTCACTGCACATACACATGCAAATGTAGCAATGAAGCCAGAGATTTTAAGTAACATCCCACTTGCACATTGTACATATGTAAATCTGTCAGATTGCTGCTACACTTATTAAAAAAAACCCTCAAATTTAGCTTACATATTTTATATCTAACTTGTGTTGCTCCTTGTTTACTTTTTTAGATTTGTGTTTTAGAAATGTTCAGATTTGTGTTTCTGCATTTAAAATTGTACTTACTTTAATATTTATTTCTCCTTTACTTGTACTTATTTTCTTCATTTTTGTGTTGTACAAATTTTCAGATTTGTGTTTAATTTTAAATTGTACTTTTTTTTTTATAATGTTAGCTCAGTCAAAAAAGGAGGAGCAGTTGAGGATACATTTCAGTGCACTGAATGGCTAGTGAAAAAACACAGAAGATGTATTCACAGGATGACCCATCCACTCCAACCCCCACCAAACTGAGAGTGCTGCACCCCGAGACTTCTTCGGCTCATTCTCTCAAGCGTAAGCAGGCAGTGACTAGCTTGCAGGCTCTCCAGATGGAACGGCCGGTTCGGTCTGGGTGTATGACTTCAAAGGCCAGTGGCGAGTGAGAGAGAGAGAGAGAGAGAGAGAGAGAGAGAGAGAGAGAGAGAGAGAGAGAGAGAGAGAGGGCAAGGCTGATTCAAGCTCTGCCTACTGTAAAACAGACAAATGCACGCTTTCTCTCTGACAGAGAGCAGTCAGAGATCCAGAAGTAATGACAGCCATGTTCGCACCAGACCCTTTGAGAACAGAGGCCAAGACGAAAACGCTACCAAATTTGGGCAGAAACCAGTGCCCACTCCGAAAGAGCCGTCCATCTCGCTTTGTCAAGGCTCCCCTGCTGACGCTGAACAAATCAGCCCTGCCCCGGGTTGCTGTAACCGCTGGTTATTGTTTAGAGGCCATGTTTTTCCCTCCACACTTTAGAGCTAAACGGAATACCATCCTTTCACACTGTTTACTCATGTGATGAGATATGGAAGTGAACGTTAAAGATGGTACAATGCTACCTACTCTTTTCCAATTAAAGATACTTAAAAAAAAACACTAAAACTACCTCGCTTTTTGAAATAATAAATAAGTTTTATATTTTGTGCAAACATTGTTTCAAATGCCTTTTTTGCCTGATCAGTCTAAAAGAGTTTGGCCATGCTCATTTATGTAGAAGTATTTAATATCTAAGTAATAAAAAAGAGACTGTAAAATTGCCATGGAGAAATGAGAAATGACCACATGAAAATTCAAAAATATCTTTTCATGGGCCTCATGGGCTCTTTCAAGTCTTCTTCTACTTTCAGCTCCCGATTAGGGGTCACCACAGTGGATCAACCGTCTCCTTTTCTTTCTGTCCTCTGGATTTTCCTCTCACACACCAACTGCCTACATGTCCTCCCTCACCACATACATAAACCTCCTACTAGACCTTCATCTTCTCCTCCTCCCTGCAGCTCCATCCTCAGCATCCTTCTCCCAACACACTCAGTCTCTCCTCAGCATCCTTCTCCCAACACACTCAGTGTCTCCCCTCATGTCTAAACCAACACAGTCTCGCCTCTGACTTTTCCTCCAAGAGGTCCAACTCGAGCTGTCCCTCTAATAAACTAATTCCTGATCCTGTTCATCCTCGTCACTACAATCCACCTGCGTACATCTTCCGCCAATCTTATACGCCACCCTTGGGCTCCTCCTTCTTCTTAAAATATGTGTTCACCACAGCCATTTCCATCCTCTTTGCAAAGTCCACTACCATCTGACCTTCTGCATTCCTCTCCTTGACACCATCCCTACCCATTATCTCCTCATAACCCCCGTTCCTTTCACCACATGCCCATTAAAGTCAGTTCTCTCCCTTGGGTACACTCTCCACTAATTCATCCAACACACTCCAGAATCCTTCTTCTCCTCCATCTCACACCCAACCTGCAGGGCATCCACACTAACAACATTCAGCGTCACACCTTCAGTTTCTAACTCTGTCGCAATGTCTGATACTCTTCACCTCCAGAACACTCCTAACATACTCTTCCTTCACAACAACACCCACCCCACTTCTCCTTCCATCCACACCACTATAGAACAATCTGAACCTCCTCCAGTACACCAGGCCTTACTTTACTTCCACCTGGTCTCCTGCACACACTCCTTGAGGGCTCTTTCCAGTGCTTCACTTAAAATGCCCATCTAAAATCAACAAGCTTTAACTGCCCACATCCCATTAATGATGTGCTGGATTTAGGGGATTTGTTAGCTATGTTAGTCTTGCAGCTCCAGTTCTAAACTAAAGAAGCAACATTTTGACACCAAACATGTTTGGCTGAATGGCTACATTTGGGGTCAAATGTGTATTTCGCCAAACTATTCCACTAAAAAAGTGATTCAGAAAGAAGAGGTAGTTTGAGGCCTTAGCTGGGCTAATTACTTGATGAAATAAAAATGTTTCTATGTTTGCATGTATACAATAGTCCAAAGCTCTTAGTCTAGAGAACAGGATCAGACCAAGAGCAGTCTCTACAGCTCTGGAAAAAAAATAAAGAGACCAATACAGTTTATTTTAAAATCAGTATCTCTATGAGTGTGACACCCATTCCATGCCAGTGTCTGTTAAATTCCTACACAAGCACCTCATTCTGCTTTATGAGG
>JBBPCX010130957.1:0-18825 GCA_037974365.1 Hydrocynus forskahlii | reverse complement strand
GTTCTTTGCAGCCAACAACACAACACTTCATGTGTGACTTGCCTTTGCCTGTAGCCATAGCGCTCAGCGTCTTATGCCTGCTCCTAAAACCAGCAGACAAAAATGGCGCATCTTCAACTAATCTAGTGGGTGTGGGCTCGACAGGTGAAGGGTGGTTCTATGCAGATTTACATATCCTGACGTCAGGATATAGGAGCCGTCCAAGGCTCATAGAAGCATATGATTCCAGACACCAGAATCTTTCAATTGATTAACAGAAAACAGATGGATGTTTTTTTTTTTCGTGCTTGGAGTGTTTATAGGAGCAGTCGAGACCCTAATGGAAATACAAAAAGATGCAAAAAGTGAATTTTGCATAATATGTTCCCTTTAAGGATCCTAAAATGGAATTAGCCATACAATGAGAGTTTGTGTTTAAAATGGTTTCTCCTTTACAGAAAAAAAACAAAGAATCTTTCATTTTCAGATGGTTCTTGGAGTTCGACCATGAGAGCTTGTGAAGAACCCCAGCTTTAGAGAGCTAAATGGAGTGAGGGGATGTACCTCAGTGATGGAGATGATCCCCTGATTCGTTTTGGGGTCAGTCTCGGTCTTGAAGTTCTCCTTCTTTTTTCCATTAAGAGTGTATTTCACGTTCCAGGCTGGAGAACCTTGGCTGTCTTTGTCGTCCAGCTCTAGGCTGTAAACGACCACCCCACTCTCTCGTTCCTTCACTCTTCCGCTGCCCTGCAGGTCATGAAGTTTGAAGAAGTTCATGCTGAAGTTCATGGTACACTTTTGATGTTTTGCTCAATTCTACTCACCGTTATGAGTGAGAGTTCAGGTTTGTGGTCGTTGCTGTCCATTATGTTCACTATAACTGTTGCTGTGCTGGACCTCTGAACAACATCTCCATTATCCTTCGCTTCCACAGTGATAGTGTATCTCTGGACCTCCTTCAATTAAAAAAACAATGAAGTTAATTCTCCACAAAATCAAAATCTAAAATGTGAAAATCTGTGAACTTATTTAGAACTACTTTAGTCTGTTTTTGATCATTTTTATCTGTTTTTCTGATTTTACTAGAATTTTGAATTTCAAAAATGATCTGAAATTGAAGATTCTTTGAGAAACATTCTAAAAAGTTCAAGAAACATTCTAAAAGTTCAAACATTTTCAGTGTAATTTGACATCATCATTATACCAAGGGAAAACTAATGACAGAATATAAGTGGTGTCAGTACTATTTGGACAAAACTAAAAAATAAACCAAATTAATGACCTCATAGTCCAGACACCCCCTGAAGGAGATCTGTCCAGTTTGGCCCTGCGGTTTGATGAAGAACTCCAGATCGGAAGGTGCTGGAGAAACTGAGATGATTGTGAAAGTGACACGTCCGTTTCCTGTAATGCTGTCATCCTGATCCTCCACTTGCAATGTTACCAGATCTGTACCTGCATACAAAACATAACATATAACATAACATATATTTACTGTTCTATATGTTAACATAATTCTCAAACTGACTGCTGGTTCAGCTGTTTGTTTACACCATTGAAAAACACGGGCTGTTAAATAAACAGACCAAAGTTTTAAATTTAATGTAAACAACAAAAAAAAAAGACAAAATAAAAAAAGACAAAATAAAAAAAGACCAAATAAAACTTTAAGTGACTCTGAAACCTTCAAGTAAATTAAAGGTTAAAATGTAATTGTAGTGTACCCATGTTTACTTCCTTTCATCTACCATATATATGCTATAATTACAGATATGACGTTTATGTAAATGTTAGACTGTTTTGCTAAATTTTAACTTCTAAAAATTAGTAAAAATGCAGTCCGTGAACTTACTAAAAGACACAAAAAATGTTTTAATGTCAACCGTGTTCACTCAGTTTTTAATTTACGCACTGCAACATTACTTACATAAAATCTCTTCATTGTAGTATATCAGTTATAGAGTTGATATGTTCATGCAAAGAACTTCATGAACATGTTGTGTAGAGCCCATAGACCTATTATAACTTGTTTAGAAAGAGGTATAATATGTCCCCTTTAAGGGTTGCCTTGTCATTACAAGGTGCTCTATGCTGCTCTCTGGTGGACGGAGGTTGTGCAGGGACGTTTAATTTTAAAATATTGTGGCAATTTTATTTTTTTTTAAATATATATGTATACACAGACACACACCACATACACGTGTGTGTGTGTGTGTGTGTGTGTGTGTGTGTGTGTGTGTGTGTGTGTGTGTGTGTATGAAAAAACTAAAGTGATGGTCTTACCTTGTGGTGTTGATTCTTCTACTCTGGCCTCATAAATCTCTTTATCAAAAACAGGTATGTTGTCGTTAATGTCCAACACCTGGATCTCCACACTTGTGTGAACCTTTACAGTGTTCATGCATTCCACTTTCAGCTGCACACACACAGAACAGTATTTCATATTATATATTATTCATCTGAATTACCGAGATTTACTTAGATTTCACATTGCGGTCTTAAATACCTGATTTTTTTTATGATGATGAATATCTGAAATACATTGTGAAGTGTCCCCAGGTTGCCAGAGTGATGCTATTTTGGGTTGGTATAGTTTAAAATCTGTTTTTTGAGGGCATTCAAAAAACAAAATACAAATAGATATATATCTATATATGAATTATCTGATGATCTTACTGCTAAATTCATGAAACCTTTTTTCTGACCAGCCACTAAGTTTAGTAAAAATGAAATTTAGTATGTAAAATGTATTATGAGAACATTTCATATGGAAAAATTTAGTATTCAAAAAATAGTATAAAATAAATAAATCTGTTGAAAAACATGTATGGAAAAATGTAGTATGAATAACATTCAGAATGAAAAAATAAAATGACTAAACATGGTATGAAAACATTTGCATGAAAAAATGTACTATAAAAAATTAAATATGAAAAATGAAACAGAAAGAAACAAATAGAGAATCTATTCTTTCTGACCCAAAAATACAGTATCTGTTAAATTTTTCCATTACATATCATTTTAACCCTTTTAATTTCAATCCAATTTACAAATTGTACTATGCTCATGGATTTTCTATTGTAAAAAACAGTATATTTCATTTACATTTAATGTCATTAATAAAGTGATTAAAAACTTACATTTTAGCCACATGTTCTGAGAACAAATGGAAGGACTTTTAGCGTTTGGACTGATTGGGAATATTTACCTGCTTACATGATGTTTATAGTAATTCTAGACTGTAGGCATTTTGCCTAAATTTGACCTATAAAGTAAGTAAACAAGATTAAATGAAAATGTTGTTAACTGAACTTCTGATCGTCCAGTAATCTGTTTTTTGCATCTCTTTGCTTTTCGTTTGCAATTTAAAGAACTCAGACCTTTAAGTTGTCCACTTTAACTTACATTTTATAGTCAAACTGAAGTTTGAAGATTTTAAAATTTGTACCATAGTGTTTTAAAAAGGTTTACCGTGAAGTTCCTGTGTCTCTCATAGTCCACTTTCTGATTGACCTCGATAATGGGCGCATAAGCGTTAATGGTGAAAATGCCCACAGGCTCCTTGTCAGCTCCCGGTCCAGAGAGGATACATTCAGAAAGGTGGTCCTTGTCCAGGTTCAGCTGAGAACAAAAAATAGAAAAAAAAATATGCTGGATGTGGTCATTTTTTTCATCACAGGATGAAAAAGGCATAAAAAACAATAACAATAACAACACAACACCTTAACACTGTATAACACACCATTCTAACAGATCACAGGTTCTGATTACCTTATCTACAATTCTGATTTTACAAATATAACCTACACATTTTTTTTTCACTTATATATTTTAGCTTTTAACTAACCAAATACAAAATCAGTGAAATATTTGCTGATCTAGATCTGTTGTTGTTTTCTAGACCAATCTAGGGGAGGTCTAGGTGGAAGGGGCTCACCACAAAGATCCATTTCCATTACCTTCTGTCAAATTTGAACTTGTTATTTGAGTGTGTTTTTAATGATGGCAATTTAGCTTCTAACTCTTTCACTTTTCAGGTTTAATATCATTCTGTTTTGGCTCCTGGACTGATTCACCATCTCATTTGATTTCATACTGAAAGGAAATAAAAGGTGAAAAGAACAGCCTAAAACTTTATCCTCAATTTATTTATTTTTTTCGTGGCAGCACTGTTTTACTACAGTAAGAGAACTTTAACGGGAGTTAAACTCAGTTTTCTGCACTCAAAAAGGTCAGTGAGGTGAATTGTGCTTTTTAAAATGTCATATATATTTTGTATATAATGAATAAAATATAATACATGTAATAAAATAAAAGGATCTAATATTGAGGAACCGTGTTTTATGCATGCAGAACGGTGTTTTCGAAATTTCTGAAGAAAAGTGACTTACCAGTCCTAGAGTGTATGGGAAGATCCCACTGTACTCCTCCTTTAAGTTAAAGTTCAGGGGTAATGTCTCAATCTTCCAGCCCCGTTTTTTACGAGATCTGATCAGGGAGGAGTCCACATGATCAGACCAAAGCTGGTGCACAAACAATACACAGCAGACCAGAGTTAGACTCCATTAGAAGGCAAGGCAAGGCAAAATACAACAAAAGAAGACACTGAAAGGCAAATACAACAAAAAAATATGACAAAATATGGTGAGGCCATAGAAAGCAAAGCAAGACAAGATAAGGCAAGACAAAATAAATAAAGGAAGGCAAGGTAAGGTAAAGCAAAGCAAAGTAAGGCAAGGTAAGGCTATTAAACTGAGTAAATATAAGAGTTTTTTTCACGTGCAGTGTACCTTCATTCAAACTGTGTTATATCAGTAGTATTAATCTGACTTCATACTGAGGAAAACCTTGAAAATCAGGCTAAACTGTAAACTGTAACAGCTCAATCAAGCTAAACTGTAGAAGAACAATAATGGAGCTCTAATGCAGTAAACCGTGCTGGAATGTTTGTGTATTTATTTGGCAGAAAGACTACATTTACTTACAGTAATGATGATGATGATGATGATGATGGAGATGAAGGTCCTCATGTTGGATTAGACTGTTCTGCTCTCTCCTTTGTCCTGCACGTTCAGTTATAGTGTTTTGCGCTTTAGTGGGAGGAACGTTTTGATGAAATTCAGCTGAAAAACGTTTCAGTGTGTGAGAGGAGGGACTTGATGCGGTTTCTATTTCTGTTTCTCCTGCATCACGCTCATCACTCAGAGTTAAAAAAATAAAAACCTGAATCACAGGGACTCAAACAAACATGTCACACTTTTCTAAAACGTCCTCATGTTCCATATGGTTCTCAAACATTCCCATCCAGCTTTTCTGTTCTGGAATGTTGTCTTCATTCACGTGGTTCTCAAATGTTCTCATCTAGTAAGCTGTGCTAGAATGTTCTCATCCAGTCATGCTGTTCTAGAAAGCTTTCATCATCTCATGCTGATCTAAGATGTTCTCCTTAGTTATCATGTTCTAGAAAGTTCTTCCCAATCACGCTTTTCAAGAACACATTTTCTAGCTGCCTCATTCACAGTGTTCTAGAACACACAACCAATTCAGTTTTCTAAAACTCTTCATGTTCCCCACAATTCTCAAATGTTCCAGTCCAACTGTTCTGTTCCAGACAGATGTCTTCATTCACATGGTTCTAGAATGTTCTCATCCAAACATGCTGTTCTAGAATGTTCCACTCTATTCGTGGGATCTAGAATGTTCTCCTTAGCCATAGTGTTCTAGAATGTGCTCTTAATTCGCGGGGGTTCTAGAATGTTATTTTATCGGCATTTTTTAGGTTAAAGGTCACAGTCAGGCTTAGGTATTGTATTACTGAGTTTAAAGGTCAGGTTTAGGTGTAGTATTAGTGAGGTTAAAGGTCAGGGTCATAATGTAAATCACTTTTTATTGTTCTACAATGCGCTGTGTAATACTGTACTCTATGTTCAGTAGGTATATTCTATAGGTTTTATAGGTTCTTTATGTTCTGTAGGTTCTGTAGGTTTTGTATATTCTGTAGGTTCTATAGGTTCCTTTTCTTCTGTAGGTTCTGAGCTCTCCATGTTCTGTAAACTTGGTATATTCTGTAGGTTCTCTATGTTCAATTGGATGTTTAGGTTATGTATATTCTGTAGGTTCTGTAGGTTATTTATGCTCTGTTAGTTCTGTAAGTTTTGTATGTTCTGCAGGTTCTGTATATTTTGTAGGTTCTCTATGTTCTGTTGGATGTTTAGGTTATGTATATTCTGTAGGTTCTGTAAGATTTTTACTTCCTGTTGGTACTGTATGTTGTTTCTGAGTGGCCTGTGCACTTTGTAGAATTTCATTGCTATTGTAAACCTGGTTATATGAGTTCCTGTGAATCAAATCTTCTTCCTCATACCAACATTTTCAGCTTCCAAGAGTGAGCTCAACACAGAAACAACACAGAGTGTGTGATGTGTTGGGGCAGCTGGTGGCCTGGATCAGAAGGTCATGGGTTTGAATCCCTGGATTGCTAGAGACACCACTGAGGTACCCTTGAGCAAGGTACCGTCCCCACACACTGCTCTCCAGGCGCCTCTCATTGGTGGCAGCCCACTGCTTCACTTGGTGAATGGGTTAAATGCAGAGAAAGAATTTCACATTGTTCACACTGTGTGATGTGGCGTGTTCATGCGTGACTATAAGGGGCCACTTTACTTTAATGTTAAATCACTGGGGGCAGATTAATTCCACAAGAGCTCACTGAAACACTGAAATACATTGATGACTGAATTACAATGTTTACTTTTTTAGGAGAACAAAAGTGCTGATAAATGGGAGGAGAGAGAAAGAGAGAGAGAGAGAAAGAAAGAGATAAAGACACGCACACGCACATTCAGCTCTGGAAAAAAATTTGAGACCACTGCAAAAATGGTCAGTTTCTCTGATTTGATCTTTTATAGGTGCAAGTATTGAGCTGAACAGCTTTGCCTTTGTTTTTAAGAACTGCTAACAATATTTCTCCTAATTTCCAAATAATAATATTGTTCTTTAAAGCAGTTCTTAAAGGAAATGACCAAACATCAGAATTAAAATAAATGATGCAGTGTTTACAGAGCTTAAATAATTCCCGGAAAACAAATCTCTTGTTCACTCTGAAACAGAAATGGCAATAATTACCTTGGACATACTTCTAGTAGTGTTTTACCATCCAACTGGTCACACTGAAAGAGGGGAGTGTTGATTACAGCAATGTTGTTTATACTTTTCCTCATTAAATAAGAATTGATTCAGGTGATCACCAATCAGTACCTCATCGAGTAGAATGAGGTGCTTGTGTAGGAATTTAACAGACTCTGGTATGGAATGGTTGTCATACTCATCGAAAAGCTGATTTAAAAATAAATTGCAGTGCTCTCTTCTGTTTTCCGGCGCTTTATACACAGTTGTGCTCAAAATTATTCAACACCCAAATCAAGTTAGGTGTATTGGTAAAATTTACAACACTTAATTTACATTTACATTTATACTTACGGCAAATAGCAGACGCTTTTATCCAAAGCGACTTTCATTCCCTTACTACAGGGGACAGTTGCCCTGGAGCAATTTGAGGTGAAGGGTCTTGCTCAGGAACCCAGTGGTGGCATGCGGTAGGATTTGAATCCATGACCTCTTGGTCCAGAGGCAGGTATCCTGCTCACTAGCAACAAATAAGTCAAACAAGAACAATTTAAATAGCTCAACACAACAAATATTACAAGTAGCTCCTTCACATTCAACACAAAATGTCACTTTTAATGACTACTGTAGTCTCAAAATTTTTCAACCTCCTGAACAGAATCCCTCATAAGAGCACACATTTGCATCAGGGGTTGTCTTAACCACACCTGGTGCAACTAATCAAAGGCCTTATTAGTTGCATCATGTTTGTGTGAACTAGAACACATGAAATACCTAGACTGGCTAGGAGAATGTTCACAATGACATTTGATTGCATGTTAGAAACAGGAGCAAGTCAAGAGAATTATCCAAAAAATGCACATACAAGGAAAAGGATACAGAAAAATATCATAGGCACTGAATGTTCCTAGAGATAACACAGGAAGCACAGGTCACTCGTTCAAAGTTAAAGGAACACTGGCTATCCATGCCTGAACTCCAAGACAAACACTACTACTGACCCAAAAGTCGGCTCTAATATGCTCAAAACCATATCAATAAGCCAAAGTAGTTTGGGGGTTCTGTTTGGTGGAGTGATGAATCAAGACTGAAACTATTCTGGCATTTAGATTGTAGTGGAAAATTTGATCCCATTGTGTACATGACTCTTGTCACGCTGCTTATTTTCATGCAAATAAGTGTCTATGAGTGCAAAGTTGTGAAAGGCTCAGAGTCAGAGACAGGACGTATTGACAAGTTCATGATATGAAGCATATGCTGAACAGAACACCCTGCCTGCAGTGATGCATGCTGGTGGCTCGGTGATGTTCGGGGGCTGCTTTGCTTCTTCTGGCACTGGAAACCTGCAGCCTGTAGAGGGCAAGATGGATTCAATCAAATATCAAGAACTCCTAGGAGAAAATGTCATGCTGTCTGTGATGCAATTGAAGCTTGGGCGTCACTGGACCTTCCTTATCAGTCTGTGGAGAGGTGATAAAAAAGGTCAGAAAACTGCAGGGAATGCTGGGAGGCGCTCCATCAAACAGGTCCTGTGAGTTCTTTGGAAAACCTTCCCTTCAATGGAACAAACAAATAACAATCCAATGACCTTCTGAACACCTGCAGAGCAGAGGAAACATTTTACACCAACAATAACATGTTTAGCCTTGTCTTTCAAAAATGATCTCGATTTCAGTCCAGTTCCTGAACCTGACCAGTTTCAAAGGAAAGTTTTTGTTTGTTAAGACACATGTGAAAGCACATTTAACTTAAGGCCTGAACCAGTGAAGAAACAGGAGCAGATGATTCCAGACGATCAGGCGGTGATCAGTATACCAGTGTATTTGAACACAGTATTTTGAACATATATTATGTATCTTAAGGCACATTGGATTTGTTCCAATTTTTTTATTCAATCTACTCAGTGCCAAAGATAAGACAGTTTGACAGGCAGAACATAATACCAACAAGATGATTCAAAACAAAAAATGAAGGGGTTAAGACTTTTGCACAGTTCTGTATGTCAGACAGATACACAGGTAAGATTTATAGTCCAGTGAAACCACTTTATAATCTCCTCATCCAGGGCAACAGTGTGAGGATTTTAGAACAGGGACGATATGTTGCCCTCTTTTACACATGGTGAGAACTCTGGCAGCATCACGTTTGAAACCACAGAAGCTGTTTGAACAAAATGCACAAAAATGAACAAAACTAATTTTATTATAATTATATAATAATTTCTACATTATCATTCATATCATATATCATTGGATTCTACATCTTTATGTAAATATCTAATGGATTTATTAATGAATGAATCTAACAAATCTAATGAAGCAATTTCCTCTGATTCTATCTACCTATCTATCTGTCTAACTGAGCATCCATCCATCCATCCATCCATATCTATTTATTAATCTATCCATCCATCTCTTCATTTATTCATCTATTTATCGATTCATCCATTTGTCTAACTAATAGTCCATCCTTCTGACTGTCCATCTGTCTTTCCATCTATGTATATGTCCATCCCTCCATCCATCTCTCTGTCTATATACCTGGAGACTTAACTGGAGGCCAGTTAAGAGATCATTGCAGAGATTAAGAGATTAGTCTATAACTTGTTGATGTTTATATGGTGATAAAATGCTGATTTAGGCAAATGCATTAACTTGGCCATTAATGCTGAGTTCATGAGACCGCCGGGGTTCCTCGCTAGTTCTTTAAATTTCAGTCCAAATAGACGACCATTGCGTCTCATTTCTTTTCCCTGTAATAAAATAGTTTTATCTTTATTCAGTGGAAGAAAGTTTAATCCCAACCAGTTCGTGACAAAGTGAGTCGTCATGGTTGTTTGGAGGGAGAGCCGAGAAAATCTGCATTGCTGTGGTAAGACCCCTCATAGTCTAGAGTGGTGAAAAGAGTTTCAAATGGGTCACATGAACAAAGGTGTGTGTTTTTAATACTGTAGAACAGCTTGTGTGTGTTTAGCTGGACATGCTGGAATTAGGATAGTTATATGGAAACAGCAATAGAATTACTTGTTGTCTTGTTGCACACGTGTGAGACAGGAACATGTTTGGACGTCTGAAAACAATTTTTTGTTTCCCACTTTGGACATGTGGGCAATGTAAATACAGTTCAATGCTATATATATATATATATATATATATATTTATGCATGCCCAGTTTACACCTGCTCAGGTCAGATTTTAGTGTTTACACTCGGTACTCAAATGCATCAGACTCAAACCGGATTACTATGCAATCCAGTTTTGCAGTAACACGGCCAGTGTTAAAGATGAGTCTGTTTAGAATAATGATCTCCTGTTAAAACACAATGTGTTGTTGCACGACAGTGAAATAAGACAAGGCGAAGGTGAAGTTTATCTAAACTGAGCTTCATTTGTGCTGAACGGCTTGTCCAGATAGGAGACGGAATTAAAATCACATTCAAAGGAGAAAAGGCTTTTACACACATTATACACTCTCAGCTCTGTTATTTTTAAATTTCAGATCTGTAACAACTTCTGCTTGTTTTGTTAATTTACTTCACAATTTGTTTTGATTCTTACTCATTTAAAAGTATGTAAAATTTTATAATTACAAAATGACTGTAATGGTTTAATCATATACAACGTTTAATCATTCATTTTTAGAATTCATCAGAAAAGAGGAAAAGATGTCATTTACAAACATATCTTAGTTCTGCCTCGAGGACAAACACCAAAGTAGGTCAGATACATCTAAACTGTCTCCATTCAGATGGGTGTGGAACAGTCAAAAGTCTGAAGAATTTCCTCCATTCTCTAAACATGGCAAGATAAGTTTATTTATTTACGCACAAAGGTCATGCAATTCCTTTCGTTTTAATGATCATTAAAACCTCTTAAATCTGCACAACAGAATAAAAGTACAATTTAAACTAAAACGAACTTATTTAAACAAAAGTAAAGAATATTATATAAAGAATACTTTTACCATAAACCACAGAATGTAAATGTACAATGCAGGAAGATTATTGGTGACTCAGAGCCTGTTATTCATTCAGTTCATTCCATTAAGTTGAAAGTTTTATGACGATTTCATACAGAAAATAACATAACTGTTATGCATTTCCCTTTTTTAACCCACACAATCCTCTTCAAAAACAAAACTCTATTCAAAACTCACAACAAAGGTGGCCTTTAGTGGCCGCTCTCAGGCCCTGACAGGGAGTAGTAAAAGTGGTGGTTTTACAGATATATAATTGGAGCTACTGATTAAATAAAAGGTTTTGGGTTTTTTTAAAACAGAGCAGATCTCCAGAGGAGTTGGTTCCAGCAGGGGGGCAGCATAATGACTAAAAGCCATTTCACCCTGTTTAGTTTCAGATCATGGTTCCACTAGCTGACCAGCTCCAGCTGATCTAAGAGGCCATCCAGGCTGATATTCATCAAACACAGAGAGATATAATTGTGGCCTAAACCACTGAGGGACTTAGAAACGAGATATTCTTTGAAGTCAGTTCTGTATGTGTGAGGCTCTGAGGATTGGAGTAATGTTCTCCCGTTTCTTGGTTTTTGTTAGAACTCTAGTACCAGCATTTTGAATGAGCTGTATCTGTCTAATGGTATTTTCCTGGGCTTTGTTAGAACTCTAGCAGCAGCATGTTTAATATGCTGCAGGATATAAAGGTGGTCACTGAAGCTAAGACCTCCATGCATGATTACACTAAGGTCTTTGGTGTGGGTTGTAGTTTTTATTTCCCCAGATTCCAGATATGCACAGAGTTGAGACTTTCATTCACCACTCCCAAACAGATCAATCTTTCTTGTCTTTATTTAACTGGAGAACATTTTGTTGCATTTAATCATTTACTTTTTCAAAGAATAACAACACAATGAATCTATATGACGGAAGTCGTTTGGTAAAAGAGTGTTGTCTGCATTGCTATGATAAGCAACCTTGTACTCTTGGAGAATTTGCCATATATAGGTTTAACAAAAGTGGCCCAAGAAAGGACCCTTGTGGTACTCCATATGGCATGATGGTGTAAAGTCCCTTTGAAGAAGGGGAACCATTGAAAAAAGGTTCTAGGCTTGGACATATGATACTACAGGAAAAAAACCCGTTAGGGTTAGGGTTAGTGTATTTGTATAATACCATTGCAGCTAGTAGGGGTTCTTTAAACTAAAAATAGTTTACACATATTTATTTAAAATGCTTCTTGAAAGAAACATCTATCTTTATGTCATTGCTCCGGCATGCCCTTTTTGGTTAAAAAATGTCTGCACTTGCTGGAATTTGTCAAACCAAACCAGTGCCTCTTCCTTGTTTACTTTATTTCCAAGATATTTGTAGAACATTTAACAGTTTATCTGAATGCAAGAGAGGGTGCTACTCAGAGAGTGGTGAGTTATACTGAGTGTTGGGGGAGAGGGAGGACAATTCTTCCCCATTCAGAGAGAGAGAGAGAGAAAACAGTAATACTGAGTGATGGGGGAGAGGGAGGACCACTCTACCCATCCAGTGAGAGAGAGGACAGTTATATTGATTGAGGGGGGATGGGAACTCCACTCAGGAGTCCATATAAAGAGGCTTAAAGGAAACAGCGGGTGTGTAATGGAAAACATTTTTATTCCTGTAATAAAGATTATATTAATCCCAGCACGGATATGCCTTGAATGTGTAAAACCCACTCCCAACCACGTACATCATTAAAAAAAAAAGAATTCAAGAGGTTTTTATTGTGTTTGAGAATAAAGTCTTTACGTATACAGAGCACTGTGTAAAAGCCTTAGACACCTGAGAACATCCATCCATCTATTCTCTGAGCCACTTATCTCAAGCAGGGTGGGTGTTGGGTGCTGGAGCCTACCTGAGAGTATGATATATGAAAAGCTAATAATTTATAGATTTACTTATAAGCTATTTTTTCTATATATAGAATAAATACAAATCACATAAACACAATAAGCAGGTCGCTTTATGTATTTTTTTCTTGGCACTTATTACTGTATTTATGTTTACTTGTATTTATTCAGATTTTATGATACTGCTGAGAGAAAATGGTTTTGAAAAGTTTGTTCAGGTATCTAAGAGTTTGTTCAGGTATCATCTAAAAGTTTGTTCAGGTATCTTATATTTGGATGATGTATATTCACTTTCTCACATATCTCTCATGTACAGTTTACACCAGACTTTAGTAAACATGAGTTAAATGTCAAAATAAGTCCTATTCATAAATAACCCTATGAATCTTGATGGTTTTAAATGTTTTCAATATTCTCAAAGATCACACTGTTTCACTCTAAAATAAATTTGGTGATTTAAATTTAAAACGAAAATTTTTCTAGACTGCCTTATTGTTTTGAGTGAACTGAACTGCCAGTCTGCATTTTACATTCAGTTAACTTATTGACTGAAGTTCAATAAACTCAAATTTAAAGGCAACTTTCTGCTGGTTCAACTAGGGGTGGGCAGCTCCGGTCCTGGAGGGTCGTGGTCTAGCACGTTTTGGTGATTTCCCTGCTCAGAAACACCTGGTTCACCTTGCCAGTTAATTGTCAGGTTTAGTGAACGTGTTTGAGGAGAACTACCATCAAACTGTGCTGTACACCAGCCCTCCAGGACCGGAGTTGCCCTCCCCTGCGAAATTTTTTCCCCCCACCATAACGAATAAAACGACCCCTACTTAAGCTGCTCGACAGCAGCGCCCAAAAGTGGGCCACAGCTGAGCTGATTGGTTGAAATGTTGTTATAACAACATAACAACAGACTTGGTAAGAGACCTTTTTTACTGTCTGTGCCAAAAATCCAACAATGGAGACACACATTTACAACTGGCGTCAATGAAGTACAAGCACTACTGTCTGGACTGATGATAAATTTCAGTGGGAGTTTTCTATTACAATAACAAATATATCTTTAAGACTGTGAGAAACGTGACGGTGTCCCAGGCCATCGTTAACAAGTAACCAGGATAGGTTTTCATCATATGCTGAGAAAAAATTAAAAAACTGAAACAAGACTATAAAAAATAAAAGGCCACAATGACAGAAAAAGTGTCCGCTAAACTTTCGACTAAATGGACGGAGGCAATGGTCGACGATACACTGCAGGGAGAGAATTGAGTCTGTTACTGATCTGAGATTTACTTGAAAATCAAACCGTTCTCCAAATTCCGTACCGTCGCGGTACAGTTTAGGTACAGCAGTATTCCTGTATACCTGTAGCAAAGTGCCGGTAGAGAACCAACACAACATCTCATGACCAGAGCGCTCAAACTTTTGCATGCAACTGTAACATTCATTCACAGTTTCTAATAAAACTGTATTGGCACTTCAATGAAAAAAAAAGTCAGCTACAACACTAAATCAGGTCTGCAGATCGAGGCCAGTTTGTTGAATCGTGGATCCAGATCTGTAAGAACATCTGGATGGAACTCGCTTCCAGGAATGGAGATGGCATCCAGCTGAGGGTCCATCATGGGTTCTCCTTCATACGCATAGCAGTGTGGCTCATAATCACCTAGCTCTTCTCCTGGGGCCTGGATCTTGATTAGGTTCTGCAAACAACAAAGAGTCATAGCTTTATAAAAAACATTTACATTATCTAGCACTAAAGTCCTAAAGTACTAAAATCCTGAAAATGCAACAATCCAAGAGTCTCAAATGCTCCCATGTTTACGTTTCTCAAATATTCTACTCCTTTCATACAGCTAAAGCACGTTCTCCCCATTCATACGGTTCTAGAATGTTTTCCCAGTCTCCACCGTTCAGGAATATTCTCCTCCGATCATGCTATTCGAAAACATTCTCCTCCATACAGGTCCTTTGATGTTCTCCTTACTCAGAGTGTTCTAAAATGTTTTAATATATTGTCATCACCATTCTAGAATGTTCCTAATCCATTCAAAGTGTTTTAGAATATTTATCACATTTACATTGTTCTAGAAGCCCTCCCCATTGTTTTTGAATATTGTTTCACGCTGTCCTAGAATGCTCTGGAATAAATGTAATTTGTAATTCAGAGCTTTACATTCACATTATCTAGTACTAAAGTATTATAATGTGCTAAAATACTGAAAGTGTAATCTCAAATGTTCCCGTACTCACATATTTCTCATACGTTCTCCCCCATTCATACAGTTTCAACATATTCTGTCTCTTTCACAGTTTCTGTCTCTTTCATACTAGAATGCTCTCCTAATCTGCAACATTCAAGAATATTCTCCTACATTCAGTGTTCTAGAATGTTTTCCTCCATTCATGCTGTACTAGGATGTCCTCCTTATTCAGGGTTCTAGAATTTTCCACACTGTTCTCAAATGTTCTCATCTGATCATGCTGTTCTAGCTTATCTTTTGAATGTTCTTCTCACTCCACTTAGTACCTTTCTAGACCATTCCCCAATTGCACTGTTCTAGAACATCCTAACCCATTCCTGATCTTTTTTAGAATATTAACGTTATTCACATTCACATATTTTATTCACATTCACAGGTTTTAGGCTGCCCATTCCACTCATTCACACAGCTCCAGAATGTTCTCCTGATTCACACCTTTCTGGAACGTTCCCCCGATTATCACTCTGGGATGTTCTTGTTGTGCACAGCGTTCAATGCTGTTCCTCACATGCAGTATTCTAAAATGTTCTCCCCATTCACATCATTCCACCCATTCACTATTTACATTGTTCTACATGTTCACACCATTCCAGAATGTTTTCCTTATTCACGTTGTTCTAGGATGTCCTGATCCCTTTCACAGTCTTTTAGAATGTTACTCTCATTCATGCTGTTCTAGAATGCTCTAGAATACATATCATTTGTAGTTCCATCCAATTCCTGGATCCAATATTCCCTCCTTTATTTCCTCAGGGGGGAAACTATGAAAACTAGAGTAAATTTTGAATCGTGGGACTGAGAACCTGCCTGAATGTGGGGGGCTACTTTTGGAATGCAATGGCTAAAGCTGCACTGACAAGAAGAGAAAACCACCTTGTGTTTTTATAACTAGTAAACAGTACTTGGCAAAAGTAATTTTTCATATTTAGCTTCCACAGAGCCAGACTTTCTAGTATATTTATGTATATTTAATGGAACAGTTCTCCTCCAGGCTGCCTGAAGGACTTTTATAAAGTCTCATTTTCAGTCCCAATTCCTGAGGACTGTTTTTAGTTAAGCCACACAGTGGCCTACATATGAGTCATTTAAGCAGAACAAAGCACATCTAACTGAAGGCCTGAGCCAGTGAGGAACAGGTGCAGCTGATTCCAGATGATCAGCCCTTTTCTAGAATATACTGGTATACTGGTGGTGCTGAATGCTGAGTGGTTGGACCTTTATCTAGGCACCATGTATCTTTAGGCAATTTGCAGCCTGTTGCAATGAAACGTTTCTTTCATTTAATCTACTTAATATCCAAAGAAAAGACAGTTTAACAGGCAGAAAATAGTACCATAATTTGCACCAACAAGGTGATTCAAATCAAAATGTAAAGAAATGAGAAGACTTTGGCAAAACACTATTTCATTAATGGAGAACTTCTTATGTTACCATTTTAATGTTCATGAATATTTACTGTAATTTGTTTCACTGGCAAAACACACACTCCCAGCCTGCATAAACAGGTTTAAGATTCATATCGGACAAATTGTGTAAAATATTCCAGGCAGTTATGAGTGGGGCATGGGGTGAGTCTTCAGTGGTTGTAGTTTCTCTGCTTTCATATTGACTACCATTCAAAAGATTTGGCACACACTGAGATTTATTCTCTTAATGTTTACTAAAAATACACGGGGTATTCTTTGCCAACAATTAAGTCTCAATTGGCCAGAAAATGTTTTTTTATTAATCACTACTGACCTAAAACACTATTAAGTGATGAAACTGATAACTAGTGCACTGTTACGTATTCTTACATCTTACAAAGGAAACTTTTATTTGACACATTTTCATTTACAGTTTTTTCAGTTACACTCAACAACTTTACAATGTATAACAAGAATAAAAATAGACAGTTTATGAAACACATGGATAAGAGGTAAAAACCTGTGGGATTCCAAAACATTTGACTGTATTTCAGACGTGAGGGGCAGGTGTACCTGATTGAGCTGGGTGACGAGGTGTTGTCTCAGGTGGAAGATGTCCACGTTGTAAACAGAGTACCTAGAACTCATTGTTTCCTGATTAGGAAAGATTATGAAAGAATAATTTGTAAACTTTGCATAATTTTTAAGCTTCTGGATCTGGATTCAGTCCCAATTCCTTGACATATCTAATTCCTGGATTCAGTCCCAATTCTTACCCTTCGAGGGGGTGAAAAACTTTTGAAACTATTCGCGAAATTGTTGTAGATTACTAAAGCATCTACAGTAGAATTAATCCTGAACACATTCGTCTCAAAATGGAACTCAAACGAGTGAACAGAATAATAAGAAAACAGTGTGGTTTGACCTTACCTTCCAGGTTTTATGACTTCCGCGTGAATATCTTGAGGAACTCTGGAATTTGCACAGAAACAGTCAATCACCATAAAAAATCAGAAAACAGAGCTTTCAATTATCGGGCTTTTCAGTTATCGGGATATTTACCCGTCGCACAGATCTCCTCACCATTTCTTCGTGTTGGAATGCATCTTTGTAAATCTGTAAAAATTTACACACACACACGTGTACATCGCAAAAAAAATTTAATCGCAACTAATCACAATTTTCTGCAATTAATTGTATTGTAATATGCAAAATTCAATAATGGATTCAAAAGTAGTGTATTTCTCATGTTGCCTGTCTCTAGGCAGCGAAGAGAGGCGCAGTCACAGACTTCCATAATTTAAATGAACTTTTATTTCCAAAACAAAAAGGCATGAGGGCCTAAACACAAACAAAACCAGACCACAGGAGACAGGACTGGGGTAAACACAGCAGAAAGCCTGTGGACCGACAACTGAGGTCCCACACAAACTGAACTTAATATTCCTACTCTAAACACAAGAACCAACTACAAGTGATAATCATTTAACCCAAAAACACTGGTCAGCTGTGACTACTAAACCCCAAACTAAAACCAAGTGTACATAAACACCTTCAACATAAAAGTCCCACTACAAAAGTCCCACATACTACAGACAAGGGCGGCCTCTAGCGGCCACCGACCTGGGACGTTACAGTATTGCACACTTTTATTTTAAAAGTACTGCTATATGAACAAAATAGCAATAACATTTGGTTTGCAAACACTTTAAACAAATAAGGTGCTTTGTAACAGTAGTGTTCCCTTTAAACACAGTTGCAATTAAATAATTTCTTGTAAATCTCAACTTTAACATGAATGTAATTAAATCAAAGCTATTTGCCACTGCCAGGGCATTCACGTTTAATCTAGCTTGTTATAGAAATACAAGTTACTCTCAGTGTCCTGAGACATGATCATAACATTATAACAGGCAACTTCCGAGCAACAGAAAGTAAACATATATAAATCTAATTTTTTTTTCTGCACAAATACCAGAAGAAACATTTATCTTTTATCAGGGCGCAGCATAAACAGTCTATGTTCAGTAGTAACCCTGTTAGAGTGAGGTGAAGTGGTTGAGCACAAAAAAGCCAAATAATAGTAATAAAAAAAAGTCTGGTAATGCATGGTTAATGCATGGTAAATTGTAAAGTAAATGCGCTAACGTGTTAATAATGCTTTAACTTTCCCAGCCCTAATACTATATATATATATATATATATATATATATATATGTGTGT
>JBBPCX010130891.1:12500-17500 GCA_037974365.1 Hydrocynus forskahlii | reverse complement strand
ACCCTGCAATAATATTGGTGTTTTAAAAACGGCGCCTCACACAAATGCCCATGAAGAACAAAAATGCCCAGATTTCTCTTATTTTAGGTCTTAGAAATAAACTTTCGGGAAATAACAGCACACTGTGAGCGTGTAGGAGACCTAAAACGGGTTTTAGACTGTTTTACACCTTTTTCATTTGTTAAAATCAGATTTTCCTAATACGCTCTAAGGGTTAATAAGTTCAAAGGGTTAATATACATAATACAATTGTATTTATCAGTGCCGGCTCCTATATTGTCAAAATGCAGTCAGAAAATGGAAAAGAACAGCCGTGAGGAGTGGCTCTCCTTGAAAGATTCCTTTGTAGATGCTCCACGTTTCTCTGAAACATTTTTATGAATGTGACCTCAGGCAATTTTCATCAGGCAATGAAAACCCAACCATCCTTTTTTTCATTCTTTTACCCACTTCAGTTGAATTCAAGAGCTGAATGGAAGAGAGGGAGAAAAAAAATGAGAGAAGGAGATTAAACAGAGAGAAGGAGATAGAACAGTTTGCCTAACAAGCGGCTTGACAGCATGTCATCACCATGGGCCTCCTTTCCCTGACCTCTGCCCCCCTCATCCCGCCTATCTTCTCTTTGTCGCGGATGAGTTAGGTGCTGTAGGAGATGCTCTGTTTAATGTTTACCCATCTCCAACACCCCTGATTCACTTCAGCACTAATTAGGCCCTTAATGAGTTGAATCAGGTGTGTTTGAGTTTCAGAAACTATGCAGAGCTGTGGCAATCTAAGGTTGGGTTTAGCACCTGTGCTAAAAAATGCTGAGGTGTACCGTTGCATGCTTGTCATGTGGTCCTGTATTCCATCGGCAAAGTTATAAATTTCAAAAGTTATAAATTTCACATTGAAGTCCATTGTTAAACACTAATTTGAACCACAGCTCATAGTCCTTAGCATGTTGTACCAATGATTAGCAAGATAAAGTGACTAAAAGGTGAAATATTATGTCTGGTAAGTCTGTCGCCTCGTGTGAACTCTCCTTGCTGTGTTCTCAGTGGTCAACGATGTGTCCCATTTCGTCATTATGGCAAGAATTTGCTTTGAATCAGATGACCATTCAGTTGGCATGAGATTTCTTTGCACACTGAAAAATTTTTGAGAAAAATAAAAAAACATGAGTCAAGCACTAAAAACATAACTGGAAACCTTGCGCCAGTAGAAACTGCTAAGAAACTGAAAGAAGGCCCGTTACATGGAAGATGAAGAATTAGCTTCCATGAACCACTTACATGGTACTTTTCTGCACTGTTTTCGTTCACATGGGGTACTGACCCCGCCACACATGATTCAACACCTTATACTGTATTGATGTGTTGAAAGTAACATTTCTTTGAAGAATTTGAATCTTCCATGTGGGGAAATCATCTATGGGGAAGGATTGTAACAAGTTTAGAACTCTGGAATCACAACTGTTTTGTTGTTCATGTGCAACTTTTAGGTCAGGAGGTTCTACTGACAGTCATTCGACTAAAGCTTCATCGCAAGAGTGCTGAGATTACACCCAGCCAATGGCAAACATAGTTTAGAAACAGTCTTAAAGGTCAGGCATCTCTTTAGCAGGTGTACCAAAATCTCCCTGAGCTGATTCAGAGTCCCTGGCCTGATGTGCCAGGGACTTTGAATTAGGCAGCAACCTTCCAGCACACATCAGAGTGACCTTCACAGACCACCACACAATAGCTCTGGCAATGGTAAGTATCTCCACTCCAACAGTGGTGAGTACCTACCAAGAGTGGTTCAGAGAAGAGCAATCCAAGAACTGGTAACAGTGTCTTGGGTGCTCAAGGCTTATCGATTCTCAAAGAATTCCCAAAGGCTATCCTGACGACATCAGAAAGCTACTGTGGCAGAAGTCTCAGAAATTGTCAATGTGGGTTATAGGGGCAGTGTGTCACAATGCATTATTGCACAATGCTGAGTATGGTGCTGGGTAGCAACAGACTGGTCAGACTACCAGTGTTAACTACCAGTGTTAATCTGCATTGAACCTGTACCTTGGAGCAATGGAAGACGTTCATCGCGACCCATTTTCTTATACATAATGTGGACAATTGGGTACATGTTCACCATCTACCCAGGGAATGGGTGGCACCAGGATGTAATGTAGTCAGTGGAGGGAATGTGGTGCTCTGTGCAATGTTGTGTCGAGAACATTGCTGCAGACCAGGTACACCCCTTCTTGGAAGTGGTATTCCCCTCTTGGCAGTGGCCTCTTTCAGCAGGAATAATGTGTCCTTTCACAGTGCCATTTCAAATTGTTTAGGAATGGTTTGAGGAACATGACAAAGAGTTCAAGGTGTTGACGTAGGCCTCAAAATTTCCAGATCTCAGTCCGTTCGAGCATCTGTGGGACATGCTGGAACAATTACGGTCCATAGCGACTTTAGCTTGCAAGGTACAGGACTTAAAGGACTTCCTGCTGAAATCTTGATGCCAGACACTGTCGCACACCTTCAGACGGCTTGAGGAGTCCATGCCTTTGTGGGTAAGAGCTGTTTTGGTGGCACCAACAGCATATATGGTGGGTGGTAATGATGTGATGATGTCGAAATCATGTAAATGACATGTTTAGGGTTATGGGAAACCTATATATCTTTCCTTAGGGTCAAATCCTAGCAAATAAGGCTATTGACACAAAATATCGAGTGATTGTTTGACAGCAATAAAATGAACACAAACAATTAATATAACAAGCAATTCTAAACAGTAGTGCATATAAACAGACAAACACTCACACGCATGTTGACTCACACAAATAGAAGCCATTCTTCTCACACAGGAGGCCAGTTGGACAGCTGGATGATTTGTGGAGTAAATTGCCGTATCTGGCTGGAGATTTGGGTGAAGTACTTTAACACTATGGGCCATGTGTTTATTTCAGCAGAAGAGGAAACATGGTTAGGCTCTAAAAACACACCTCACACTCATACACACAAAAACACACACACACATACACACACACTGACGCGGTTATACTAATAGGGCTGTCATTCACACTTACAGAACAGAGTGGATTTCTCCAGCCCGATCCTCAAGAGAATAATTTATTTGGGCCTGAATTACAGCAGAACCCCGCGGTGTTGTGAAATATGAGTGAAGGTCAGTGGACCTGGCTTGATTTTAACTGTGTCTGTCTGTAGCAAAGCTGGATTAGACTGCAAACGATCAGTGAAAGGTTAAACATTTCAGCGCTCTTTCTTAATGCACTGATCTGGCTGGGGAAATCAATACCAAGGAATCTTCGCCGAAATGGATGCATGTCAACAGCACACTTCACTCCAAGTGTTAACTTAGAGGTGTGTGTGCGTGTAAGGACTGTTGCGTAACACGCTGAAATGAAAACATGAAAACATCTGTTTGGGGATTTATAATGTAACAGTGGTATGCTAGTCACATGCTAAAGCACATCTGCCAAGCCGTAAAGAAAACACGTGTAATAACAGCGAGCACTCGCTGACATCATATTATCATACGTTTCACGAAGGTGGGATACGTAAACGACCCAGTACTTTCACAATCAACACTCACACAAATTCCATTCATATGTATATATATTTATATATAAATATATACATGTTATATAATTACGTATTATATAACCATTATATGTCATTTCTAATGATAATATAAAATATGTCCTTATTTAATTAATATATGTCAGGTAGTTATATATTATTATAATAAATAAAATATTTATTATAATAGTATATGGTTATAACTACATATACTGTACATATAACTACAGTACAGTTTAAATGATTAAATGAAAGAAATGGGAACAAATGTTTTACTGTGATAGGAGACAAGGTGCTTAAAGATAAAAGGAGCTTACATAAAGGTATTAAAAACACTCAGCATTCAGCACCACCAGTATACTGATCACCGCCTGATCATCTGGAATCATCTGTACCTGTTCCTTCGCTGGTTCAGGTCTTAAGTTAGGTGGTCGAGTTCAGGGACTGGACTGAGTCTTTGGAAGTCCTTCAGGAACCCTGGAAAAGAAACAAGAACGTCTGGCTCTTTGGAGGCAAAATATGAAGAAATGAGGGGTCAAGACTTTTACACAGTATTATGTAAAGCGGAGAATGGAGTTCTGTTGAAAGAGGTCCCAGAATGTTTAATCTATTTCACATTTGTGATAGCAAGTATTACAATTTGGATAACATTTTGCATGAAATTCTAATTGAATGAATCCTTAATTGATATAATTTTTTTAACTTATCTATAATTTTTTTATTCAATTTTGAGGGGATTTTGATAGATTTTTAATTGGATTACTGATTTTTATGATCAGAAATTGATTTATTTCATGATTTTGTTTTATTTATTAAATGACTGAATTTGTTTATGCTTTCTTGATGCAAGTTTGATTATGATTTTTGATTGTTAGCTTTAGGGTTGTTTTATATGATTTCTTGATTTGAAGAGTGATTGTTAGGATCTGAATTTGAAGAAAATTTGAATATAAGAAAAGGCTACTACATAAAGAAAAACCAATGAATCAAAACACCTATTAATTCTTTACCATTATCCCATTTTTAATTGCCCATCTTAAGAACTCAGTTCTGTAAATATGCTTTGTATTGTGTTGATGCTCGTATTGTGTGTTATGTTGTTGTCTTATCTCATTTCTTGTTTTTGTCTGATGGAAGTTTGTAATCACTGTAAAATACATGGAAATTACTGAATAGTAATTCTGTAATAAACTTGCCTTTCTTCTTGTTCTCTTTTATCTTTCCATCCTGCTGCTTCTCAGACACTCGGCTATGCAAGTGTGTGTGCATGTGTGTGTGTGTGTGTGTATGTGTGTATGTGTGTGTGTGTGTGAGACAGAGAGAGATGCAGCGTGACCTCTTGACTTCTGAGTGAATGTACAACACACCTGAGCAGTGTGTGCGTCACACACTGACGACATCACTTCTTCAGAGAGGTTATCACAGACCAGAACGTTCCAC
>JBBPCX010130891.1:0-7500 GCA_037974365.1 Hydrocynus forskahlii | reverse complement strand
CTACAGGCACACAGTTGAATATTGTATGACCATTTCTGGCCTGTGCTAAATTTTTGCTAAAAAGCACCATCATCTTGATTTTATCTTGGCCTGTGCTAAATGTTTGCGAAAAAGCACCATCATCATCTCGGTTTTAGCTTGATCTTGATTTCAGATCTGAAGCAGCGGATGTGCTGAGTGTACAGAAGTTTCACCACAGTGAAATGTTAGCAATTTTATCATAAATGATGACAAACAAGCAAATAATAAGCAACCAGAATCCTTGTGCGCACTGTATATAACGGGTGCTAAAGAGGCCAGCGTTGTTTAACTGTCATGATTACCTTAATTTATTTCTATGCAACAATTTCCATATTACTGGATTTAAACAGAAAAGGACCCTCAAATCCTTCAAGGCCCTCTGAGGAGGCCTATGGAATTTTGGGAACTAATAAAATGTAATCTGTAGTATTTTACATTCCATTCTTACTTAGTAGAATCATCTTTCTAGCTCGGCTTAGTTTTGATTGGAAAAATAGGGTTTAAAGTGTTTCAACAAGCCAGATCCAGATCCAGCACCTCCCTTTTAGTGGATACCGAGCCACATATGAAATACATTCCTGTGATCTGTAATACTACTACTAGTACTTGTAATGATAATAATAATAATAATTTCCACAGACTGGATATATGAAACAAAAATATGAAAATTTAAAAAGTACCTTGCCTCATGGTACAGTACACTTTCACTGTATTTACAGTCATGGAGTTGCACAACTTCACAGCACAATGCTGTGGCAGCTTTATACCCACCAGATGATGTAACTTTAGGCTCATGTGTACCTCTTTCTATAGAGATTGGACAAACTGAACATGTGTTAGTAATGGACAAAAAGTGTGTTAGCATTAGCAATGTTACCACACACACACACACACACACACACACACACACACACACACACACACACGTACTTCGGCTTGCTAATGACCCACTTACTAATAAAAACAAGGAGAGGACCAAGTCACAATGATGGGGTGAGATTGCTGGGGGTTGATGGACTGCATGCCCACACACACTGCACTGCAGGAGGCAGAACACACACTGACTATTGCAACAGTTTCCTCTATGTCTGTGTATGTGTGTTTGCATTTTGGGGGAGATGGAAGTGTCTGGAGGGTCAGAGAATGAAGAAATAAGTCTTGGCAAACAGCATAAAGCAATGAACAAATCAGATCAATATGTGCTAAAGACACACACTGTGTGTCAATTGTCAAAAGACTTACAGCATAAAGTGGGGCTTCCCGAACATTTTCATGCCTGGCCCCACATGAGGAGGTTGCATATTATCAAGTGAAATAAAACTCATCGCAAAAATGCCCAATGTGTTCAGTTCACTTTTTACTCAATATTAGACTGAAAAAAGTGCAACAATACCATTAGCAAAGAATGAACATGCATCATTTTTTATTAATATGTGCTTTTATGTGAGATTAGAATAATAGAAACAAAAAAAAATCACATTCTCCATTGCACATGAAGTTACCACCTGTGAACAAATGTAACAATTTTGATTAGTTCGTCATTAAAACAGTTACTGAAGCATTCCAGTCCTTGGCAGTGCAAATGAAAGCAAACAATCAACTATGGGTAGTAAGGCACTGTCAAAATATCGCAGGAATAAAACTGTGGACAGGCAGAGGATGTATACAAAACATTTTCAAATGCTTTATCAATACCTAGGGCCACAGTAAAGTGTACAGTTAACAAGTGGAAAGCATTTGGTCCAACTAGAACCCTTCCCAGTTCAGGCTGTTCCTCTATACTGGATGGAAAAGCGAGGAGGGAATTGGTCGGAGGGCTACCAAGAGGCCTATGGGAACTTTGCAGCAATTTCAGAAATGTATGGAAACACCTTTGTGTGTAAAATTTGTGTGTAAATTTGGCTTGTATCAGTGGGTTCCATAAAAAAAAACACTCCTCAAGAAAGGACACATTAAGTCCTGATTTAGCTTTGCCAAATTGCCCTCTCAGGCCAAATGGAAAAGGTATTATGGTCAGATGAGACAAAATTGAACTGTTTGGCCTCAACACTAAACAGTAAAGCATGATGGTGGTAGCATCCTGTTGGGGTTGTGTTTCTCTACAGCAGGGACTGGGGCACTTATCAGGACAGAAGGAAAAATGGGTGGGGCCAAATACCGTCAAATTCTTGAGGGAAACCTGCTGCCCTCTGCCAGAAAGGTATCAATGGGAAGAAGGTTCACCCACAGCAATGATCCCCAGCACTCAGGATAACTGACCACATAGTGGCTGAAGACGAAAAAGGTGAATGTCCTTGCGTAGCCTAAGCAGAGCCAAGACTTAAGCCTTCCTGAAAGTCTTTGGAATGGCTCGAAGACTCCATCCACCAATGTTCACCATCAAATTTGATCTAGCTTAACCAGTCTTGTAAAGAAGCGTGGGCAAATATTTCACAGTCTAGATGTGCAAAGTTGGTAGAGGAGTATCCCAGAGTATCCCAACAGACTCAAGGCTGCAAACGGTGGTTCCACAAAGTACTGATACATCTTATATGTAACATGTGAGATAAGTACGTGTGTGTGTGTATATATATATATATATATATATGTATATATGTCTATATATATGTCTATATATATATATATATAGTGTGTGTGTGTATGTGTGGAATACACTATATACAGTTGTGCTGTACAGTTTACATAGCCTGGCAGAATTTATGCTATTTGTCAAACAACTGTGTTTACCTTTTTAAATCATAATCACAACACAAACTACCCAAATGACCCTGATCAAAAGTTTACATACCCCAGTTCTTAATTCCGTGTATTGCCCCTTTAACATCAATGACAGCTTGAGGTCTTTTGTGGTAGTTGTGGATGAGGCTCTTTATCTTCTCAAACGGTAAATTCTTGGGCTGTCTTGCATGAACTGCACCTGTGAGGTCTCCCCAGAGTGGCTCAATGATATTGAGGTCAGGAGACTGAGATGGCCACTCCAGAACCTTCACTTTATTTTGTTGTAGCCAATGACAGGTCGACTTGGCCTTGTGCTTTGGATCATAGTCATGTTGGAATGTCCAAGTACGTCCCATGCGCAGCTTCCGGGCTGATGAGTGCAAATTTTCCTCCAGTATTTTTTGATAACTTACTACATTCATCTTGCCATCAGTTCTGACCAAATTTCCTGTGCCTTTGTAGCATCCCCAAAACATCAGCGATCCACCACCGTGTTTCACAGTAGGAATGGTGTACCTTTCATCATAGGCCTTGTTCATAGGCCTTGTTGACTCCTCTCCAAATGTAGCATGTATGGTTGTGGCCAAAAATTTCAATTTTAGTCTCATCACTCCAAATGACTTTGTGCCAGAAGGTTTGAGGCTTGTCTCTGTTCTGTTTGGCATATTGTAAGCAGGATACTTTGTGGCATTTGCATAGTAATGGCTTTCTTCTGGCAACTTGACCATGCAGCCCATCTTTCTTCAAGTGCCTCCTTATTGTGCATCATGAAACAGCCACACCACATGTTTTAAGAGAGTACTGTATTTCACCTGAAGTTATTTGTGGGTTTTTCTTTGCATCCCGAACAATGTTCTTTGCAGTTGTGGCTGAAATTTTAGTTGGTCTACCTGACCGTGGTTTGGTTTCAACAGCACCCCTAATTTTCCACTTCTTAATTAGAGTTTGAACACTGCTGATTGGCATTCTCAATTCCTTTGATATTTTCTTACATCCCTTTCCTGTTTTATAGAGTTCAACTACCTTTTCCCACAAATCCTTTGACAATTATTTTGCATTTCCCATGACTTAGAATCCAAAAAATGCCAGTGCAGTACTGTATGAAAGATGCAAGGGTCTGTCAGGAGTCCATAAACTCATTGACCTTTTATACACCTATTTACAAGCAAACTAATTACAAGCAAACACATCACAGGTGAAGATGGTTACCTTTAATAGCCATTCAAACCCGTTTGTGTCAAGTTGTGTGCATGTTATCAGGCCAAATCACCAGGGTTTACACATTTTGATCAGGGTTATTTGGGTAGTTTGTGTTGTGATTATGATTTAAAACAAGCAAACATAGTTGTTTGACAATAAATGGCGTCCGCCAACCACTAACCATGAGTGAAAGAAAGGTTTTTGTGATATCATTCATATTCTCTGAAAAATAGTTGAGAAATCATAAATTCTGCCAGGGTATG
Source organism: Hydrocynus forskahlii (assembly GCA_037974365.1). Classification (NCBI taxonomy): domain Eukaryota; kingdom Metazoa; phylum Chordata; class Actinopteri; order Characiformes; family Alestidae; genus Hydrocynus; species Hydrocynus forskahlii. The sequence goes on along the minus strand of JBBPCX010130891.1, from coordinate 3,298 downwards.
TAGACTTATGAGCACAACTGTATAAATATCGCTACTTTTGTGTGGTATTATTCTTTGGTAATCTGGTTCTATATATATTTTTTAACTAAAAATTTCAAGCCAAGGCCTGCTTACTAATGTAAAAGTACTTCTCCAGCAGTTAAGTTGCAGGAAAACACTGTTGAGCAATGCATGACCACAATGATCTTGATTTTGTTTTAATGATCTTGATTCTTGGTATAAACCAAGTGTACTATGTGTGAAGAAATGTAGATTTCAAAAGATCAGCAGAGTGAAACATGTTTGTGAGGCAGGAAGACACTTATTTTAAGAGCAACCCGGTTAAGTGCTTTCGTGAGTGGTGTTCATCTGCATCATCATCATTATCATCATCATCATCATCATCATCATCTTTAGCTTAGTGCTTTGAAGTGGTTTATGCTCAGAAGACCTAATCTGTATGGGTTCTCTGCAGTCGAGCCCCTGATCTTGACATTTACTAGCATGAGTTACAGTTGAGCAATGCATGACCACAAAGGCCTAAAATGCATCGCAATGATCTAGATTTTATAGATTTCGGGTTTACATGTAAACCAGCAAATGTGCTGAGCGGGAATAAGTGACTGAACTGTAGATTTCAAAACACCACCATAGTGAAGCATGTTTCTGCTGTTAGGAAATGGTTGTGGTCTGATCTATGATGCTAACTTGCAAAACCACTTTTTGCCCTGGTCTAGTTTTTTTCACTTAGCTAATAGATATTTTTAAATGGGTAAATCAGAGAATACCTATTTAATGCATTTTTATTAATTAGTATTTATGCTTTCTGCTTGTTGAACCCTTGACAAAGTCCTTGCTAGCACAGCACTAGCAGCTGAGCTGAGCAACAGCAATGCATTAACACACTGATGCTGTGAAAATGTAGATCTTGACTTTATCTTGGTGATTCTGATTTTAGGTGCAAACCAGCCAGTGCTGAGAGGAGATTTCAAAACATATTTGTGTTGGAAGAACGCAGCTTATATAAGAGCAGGCTGGTTTCACACACTGATGAGTTGTGTAAGCGCTCTCCATGGAATACAACTCCGCTAAGGCTAATCATACGGGTTACTTCATTCAGGTCCTCAGCCAAATCACCCTCCACCACACTGAGTGCAAATTACAGAGGGGTTATAGGGGTCTGAGCTCCCCTTATTCACCCACCCACCCCACCCCACCCTCACAACACCAGTGCTCAAAGTAAGCTTTAAAAATAACAAAATTTATCACAATAAAAGAGTTTCCTGTCTTGGTAAATTTCTCTACCGTGAAACTTTTTAAATCAAACCACTTTGGCAGAGTTTTTTTTTTAAATGAAACCTCATTTCACATTCATTCATCATGAAGAGAATACATGGCAATAAAACAACTTCACTTTTCCTTACCAAGATCAATTTTAACTGTCCAACAACCTTATAAAAAAGGTTTGGATAGCCTTATAGAGTGTTCCTTCGGTATAATGCTGACTATATGCTAACATTAGCTGGTAAACTTATGTTAATCCCTCATCTTGCAAGCTAACTCCGCCATTGTATCTCACCCTTTCATTTTTTTCTGAGCTAATTTTATGCCCCTTTGGTGGTAAAATAACTTGAATTCTTGGCTTCAAAGAGACAACTGGCTGAAATTAACTATTTCACTTACTGAAGCAAACATGTGTCCACCAAAGCTAGTTCACTTTCTATGTAACTACTAAAGCGTTTAATTGTTAGGTTTTTGATACAGTTCACAGAAGTACATTCATGTGTTACTTTACTTAACTAGAATCCCTTTACCCTCACTGTGGGGAAAAAAGTCTGATCGCCTCAAATTTCATTGCATAATTCGTACCGAGCTGGGAGTCAATCCCAAGAAGAGAGTCTGTTCTCTGATTCCAGGTGAACATGGAATGCGAGATATTTTGCCATCACTGGCAACCTGTCTGAAAAATGTATCCTTTTTCAACATGTACGTCAAAAGTCTGGCAGAAATTTGTAACAATCAAGCACTGGATCATGATCAAACATTGCTGAGATGCTGAAAAGTATTAAATTAAAAGAGATGACAGAGGAGAATCAAAGATAGTTTAGCTAGGCCTTGCTAATCAGCCAAGATAACGGAGAATTCCATCGATTTTTCAAAATTTGGTTAAGTCAGTAAAATCATGATTTGAAATGAACTACTCCATTGTGGAGAAACTCATCAAGTCAGAATGGTTCACACAGTGGAGATAGGAACCACATAAACATTTCAAGAAAAATTATTAGTAATAACCTGCCAGAAATATGAATCATGAGGTATACAGTAAGTTTCTCTACAGTCAATTATTTCGGATGCTATTATGCAGAAATGTTGAGAATTCCCCTCTAATTAGTCTTGAAATAATTGAGAAAATCTTTGTGTATAACCAACTTTTGGAATTTCCATCCATTGAAATCGTCTACTAGTGGAAGAGAACAGCTTTAATTTAATCTGTCTGTAGCCGTCTGAGGCTCCACTCTGTCCTAGTGCATGCAGTTTGCTGAGTAAATCTGGCTGTGTCCCAAAGCTTTTGCCATATCTGTACATTTCATCATCTCCATTTCTCAGACCAAAGTGAAACTAGGCCTATTTAACACTCAGTTGCCATAAGTGTGAAAAGTAGGTTTTGAGGGGGAAATGTGGTTTTTCATGAAGTGGAATGAAAAAGAAATAAGCAAACAAGAACAAGAATATTAGATTTGTCATTTCTTTACTTTGGCCAGCTCCTCAGAAAGACAACTTCCAAATAGTTGTCTGGTCTTTGGGGTCCAAGGCTCACTGAAGTGTGTAGAGAACAAAGCCTAGCCTGTCTGGTCCAGTTCCACAGAAAAGCTGCTGTAGTACAAACTGCTGAAAAAAGTTCATGCCGGGATGATGAAAAGGCGTCTAGTGTTGTTTCTGGCGGCCTGTCTTAATTTTAGTTTTAGTCTAGTCTTTGCGTCAAGCTGTCATTTTAGTTTATATCAGTCTTAGTCATGTCCAAACTTTTTAGTCTAGTCAAGTTTCAGTCAACTAAAAGTCTGAGCATTTTAGTCTCATTTTAGTCAGAATTATCTATGACTATTTTCGTCAAGTTTTAGTCACTGAAAACCGATGACATTTTAGTCTCGTTTTAGTCAATGAAAGTTGTACCTAGTAGAATAGACAAAATCTAAATTTTCTTTTAGTCAAACCTATTTCTTGTTACCTTATAGACTCAAGAATACTGTACATCCATTCCAGACACGGAAGGCACTCTGATTTGAATTTACGACATTTATTTTGCCAACCAAACATGTTA
>JBBPCX010130837.1:0-18842 GCA_037974365.1 Hydrocynus forskahlii | reverse complement strand
GATTAATTAGATTAATTAATCGCCACACCATGTAATTAATTAGATCAAAAATTTTAATCGCTTGACAGCACTAGTATATATATATGTATATATATGTATATGTATATATGTATATGTATATATATATGTATGTATAGGTATGGATATACAGTAACCCCCCCCAGTTTTACGTGGATCAGGAGTCGCGGATTCACTTGCGAACTCATCGTTTTACGCAGAAATCTCCACAATATTGCGGAACCTGAAAATATTTTTTTTGCTTTTTTCGTGGCAATATGTGTAATAAGAAAACGCAGCGCATAGCAAAGAAAACATCCGTGCATGAATTAATTGTGGGAGACGGCAGTTCAGTGTACACTGTCCAGCATGTATAGGGGTTTAATAATAATAAATAAATAAATAAATGAATAATAATAATAATGCCTTGCCTTCATGTTTTAGGGTAATGTATTAAGCTGAGTTTAAAATGAAATGAAAGTGTTTCAGATTCAGTCATTTTTTCTAAGAAACGAACTAATAATTGCAGGCGAAAACGCAGATATCCTCCACATTTTTTTTCGTGGCAATATATAATGCTTTAGTGCTAAATTATAAAATCAGTATTTACATTCTAGCACTGCAGGAGTTCAGTGTAAACTGTACAGTACGAATGCGGTTTATCTTTACATTTTCGTTAAGGGTAATGTAATAAATTGAGTTTAAAAAGAAATTCATTTTGGGAACATATTTGGAGGCATATTTATGGTTTACACTATAAAAATAGGCATTTTAAGACTTTTTTTTTACCAAAACACAACAACGCGGTTTTTCACTATAAGGGTGCTCTTGGAATGTAACCCCCACAAGAAGCAGGGGGGTTCCTGTGTAAATATACGTGTGTGTGTGTGTGTGTGTGTGTGGGTGTGAATTCATTTTAAACTCAGCTTAATGCATTACCCTTAAAGAAAATGTAAAGGTAAACCCGAATCCCTACTGTACAGTTTACACTGAACTGCTGTCTCACAGTGCTAGAATGTAAATACCAATGTTACCCCTGTATAGACTGTACTGTAATTCATGCACGGGCATGTTCTTTGGTGTGCGCTGTCGTTTTTTTTTTTCGGTACAAGCAGGTAAATACAGTAATAAATTCATTTAATTTACAGTAATAAAATACAGGGCTTTAAGAAGCTCTCCCCTCCCTCTCCTCCCTCACCCTACCCCCTTGGACAACTTTGACTTAAAAACCAGTTAAAATACTCTTTTCTTTATACCACACATTCTGTATAAAACACGACATTCTCTGTCATGGTTTTAATCTGCCACAAACTGCACAATTATATTTATTGCCGTCCTAATTGCACATATTTATTGATGCCCTGCATTTTTTTGCACATGTAAACTCTGTTCTGTATCCTTTGCACATCTCTGCTGCTTGAATACAGTACCGGTCAAAAATTCGGTATTTACCCTGAATGTAGCCATTTTCAATTTGCACTGAACGTTGTCTTATCTTGTCTTGTTATGTTATATTGTTGCTCTTGTGTTCTGGCCTGTTTGCACTTGTGTTCTGTTCCTGTTCTGTTCTGTTCTGCTCTTGTGTTGCACCATGGTCCTGGAGGAACGTTGTTTCGTTTTTACTATGTACTGTATATATGGTAGAAATGACAATAAAAAGCTACTTGACTTGACTTGACTTGACTTGAAGAAGAACAAAATGAAAAACACAAGAACACTCAGGGAAACACTCGAGACGCTCCACAGGGGAAACTGTTCTGATGCTGGATGCTGGACTGCATCTGTCAGAGACATATGGCTGCTTTGTGTTCTCTGGACCGTACTAAAACATTCAAACTATTTTATTTTATATGGAAATTTAGCTGAATTTATTTTCATATTTATGTTACAAAATTCATAAATTATTTTATTCTTTATAATTTAGCACTAAAATCCATGAAAAATCATATCATGTCACAAAAAAGCCAAAAAAAAAAAAAAATATCTGTGGTTTCTGCGAATTTGCGGGGGTTTCCGCAAGCAATTATTAGTTAGATTCTAAGAAAAAATTTGCGAACGACAGGCCGCTAACTGAGGCAGGTGAACACTGTATATAAAATCCAGTTACTCCACTAGCTCATATTACCAACTAAAGTTAAACAGCGAATAAAATGACTGTGTTCTCATGTTGCTAATGGTGAGGTCGACATACAAATCCAAAGCCCACATTTAGTTAAATAGCAGGATGTAACTTTAAAAAAAAAAACTGGCAATGCCCAAGTACCTCTGCTAGAACAGTAAATCCAGTTCTGAGTGCTGCTTTTTGCCATCTGTTCTCATAATATAGACCACCAGTGGCTACTAACAGAAATGTTATGACTGTGGATATGAGATTGCACTGTTTCCAGTTGTTTTTACTGGATAAGACTAATTTTCCTCACTGATTTGGACTCCATGCCCTTCATGTAAATGTGGAGGATTAAAAGTGAGCGTGCAGTTGCTTAATAAAAACACGGTCATTCAGGGTGGCAGTTATGAAATGGCTCATTGTAGAGAAACTTCAATTTCTTGTTTTACATGTTTCTCTCATATTTATCAGTCTTATGTGTATTATATTCAAACAGAAACCTAAATCTTAAAAAGATTCAAACATGCTAATGTTCACTCACCCTACTGCAAACTGCAGTAAAATCAGGCCAATAAAATCATCCAAATTTGTGGCAGACATTATCCATTATGTTCACGTGCGCGTGCCAGATTATGTGATAAACATTCTGTTAAGACTGGCCTGACTGGCTTGATGCCTGAAAGTGACCGCCCTCTGCTTGGGTCATCCATCTGCTCAAGCTACATGTAGTGTGTGGGTTATGTGTCCCATGCAGTTCTCCCATTGTTAAATGCCTGTTAGGAACTTTAGATGCATTTACCACCATCAACTTGGTGATAATGTAACTGGCCAATCCCTATTAGCAGGCTAACATTATTATACCATTTTTGCAATCATAGGTGACAATAAAGTCATTGTATTTAACATGGCTGTGTAGTGATATGCTTGGGTGGAACACGTCAACATATACCATCTAACACCTACTACACAAAGTTCTGACCTATTTGGACAGCAAGTCAGGTCAAGTAAGTTTTTTGTCATTTCAACCATATGCACACAGAACACAGTGAAACCAAACAACATGCCTTCAGGACCGTGGAACTAAACAAGAACAGAAACACCTAGGGTGACCAGACGTCCTCTTATGAGACCTGGAAATTGCGTCCGGCCGGGGTTTTAAAACTGCCCGGATTTTTGAGCTACCTAAACATTCGTCACGTCATGGGCATCTCTCATGAACTAAAAGTCCAGTCCGGTGCACGGCCGACGGCTGAGATGCGGCCGAGAGGCGCCTAAAACATATCAACCCCTCCCCGGGACCATAGCTGTTGTCCCGAGATGCGTATATCCCCCCCGGGAACCACGATCTGCTCCCAAAGGGGTTGACAGGGGATCTTCAGCACGAAGCAGGAGAGAAGTTAGGATCAGCAGTGCCCCAATGGACCTGTTGTGATCTTGTCACATGTCTTTACCACCTTAGATGCCTCTGCCTTTAAACTGCCCACTGTTTTACTCCAGCACCATTGAGAGCATCCTGACCGGAAGCATCACAGCCTGGTTGGGGAATAGCACTAGTCAGGATCTCTGTGGGCTCTCCAGAGGCAAAGCCAGGAAGGTGGTCAAGGAAGCATTTCTGCTCCCTGAAGGCCAACAGAGTGAATGAGTAGGAGTGTCCACCTGCAGACCATTTGGACCCTTAACAAGGGCAACAGCTAGTACTAGTTTTCATACATAGACACATAAATACAGAACTTAGACTTTTCTGCACAAGATCCACACATCCACTTTCCCTATCAATACCCATGTTGTATTTTTTTTATTATATTTATAATAAATACCTGTGGTGTATTTTTTAAATTATATTTCTAATAAATACTTCAACTTTTTCACCACAATTATCTTGGACAGCATTGGATACACTACTACACATGTCTGCACTTTTTGCTCCACACAGTTTTTGTCATTTACTTTTTCGTAAATGTACATTGTGTGAAACTTTAATGGTGAATGGACAAGTGGAAATGATCCAAAAAGAAGACACTTTTTTTTGGAGCAAGGGACTGTATGGCACAAACTAATGCAGGGTTAAAAGTACCGTATGGTTTTGTCTAGTTAAACATGTTCAAGCAGCAGCTTATTCATTTTCTCTTTTCCCCAAAGTAAGATCCTCTATGAATTTTCACAGAATGCAGACAGATATTGCTCCATATTCACCCTGAGAGCTGCTGTTGTACCATGAAAGTAACTTTTATCACCATAATTCTCTTTTATAGAGTGCATAAATTTACACTAAAATTATTGTCAGTGGTTTCTCTAAGAGTGCTGTATGGCCGGTAGACTGGAAGAGGTCAGTTTTTATTCCAGTACTGAAGAAATAAGAGTGTCACTTATATCAGACAGCAATTAAATAATGCTGAAGATCATTCATCACAGACTAGATTACATAAACACACACATATACAGAGACTGTGAGAAACACATAAAAGTCTCTTGTCTGAGTGTTCTCCTGAACACCACCAGTCTTTATCTCCACCTGGTGGTTAAATTCATACTCTGATTAGGCACAATTTTTATGCTTTTTTGAATGAAAAGAGCCACTTTAGGACATTAACACTCATTACACTACTCATTAAGCGTAATGAAGCTGGGACATGTTAGACTAGCACTCACTCAATCTAGCTGCTTCTGCTCATAATGCAGTTTTTAGTAAAAAGTGGCTTATAACTGACTGATGAGTCATGAACAAGATGATGAATGGCCCGGGCTCTTTTGTACTTGAATGTACTTGAATATCCCAAAATAGACAAATGCAAGGGTATAACAATACTGTTTTCCATGCAGCAGTTTGAGTGTCACTGTATCAGTGTATTCAGTGGGAGTGTAACAGTACGCATTTTCAGGTCTGATAGGATCAAATCCATTTGAGACCTTTTCAGTTTGAGTTTACTCTTATACTTACGCTTATAGTTTATATAGAAATGATCAAACAGTATGCCTTTAAAATAAACTGAAAATAAAATAAAATCTAGTTATTGGAATGTAGGTGTGTCTGTGAAATAAGCCCCACCCCCTATTTTAATCTAATCTTTAATCTACTGACTACTTTCAGTGGCTGTTTCAATCTTTTTCATTCATGAAACAAGGTAGAAATCATCAAATCCTTAGTAAGTTGATGCAAAAACTGCATGTATAGTACACACACACACACACACACACACACACACACACACATATGCATGTGTGTGTGTGTATGTGTGTGTGTGGAGGAGTCACGTATGTGCAAATGTCTGTATAAAATGTGTGTGGTTATCAACATAATTGACAACTTGGAGGTTACGTTTTTTACAGTTAAGACACAGGGTCGGATGTGAAAGAGGGGAAGAAGAGAGAATAGAAAGAAAGAGTGAGGGGAGAGAGAGGAAGAGAAACAGAGCAAGGAATGTGTATTAAACGTGTATATTTAATGTGTCTAAAATGTTACCATAGTCAGTCTGTCTCTCTTCCAGAGGTGCTTCCACTTCACTCCACTAGATGGCAGAGGTGAACAAGAAAAAGAAATATTACATATGGGGTGTGTGTGCGCGCGCGCCTGTATAAGCAGTATTGGCACCTTTCCCCATAATTGCAAACACTGCTAACATGATTGAGGGCTGCAGGGATATGTGTGTGTGTGTGTGTGTGTGTGTTTGTGGAGGTGATTTTAACTACTTGATCTGTTTCGTTAAATAGTAAAATGTTGGGTAAAAATATTTTGTAGTAGCTTGTTGTAGTAGAGGGCAGGAGGCTTAGCATTTGGAGGTAAAACTTAATTTCAGAAGGTTTTATTGTGATTTTGTTAGTCTAAAATGTTTGAAGCTGTTGGTAATTAAGTAAACGAGATGTTCTTGTACCTCCACGGATGGGGCTATTTCTCTCTCTCTCTCTCTCTTTCTCTCTCTTTCTCTCTCTCTCTCTCTCTCTCTCTCTGTGTGTGATTGTGTGTGTGTGTGTGTGTGTGTGTTAACAGGTTGCATTTCAGCCCGATCTGCTGAACCGAGTCTATCTCTTGGATTATTTCCACACTAATAATGTACTTTTTCTTTATCATAAAACACTGATTCCTGTCCTCTCCCCTCTTCTGTATTTACCTGCACTGTCCTTAACTAGCTGACTGCTTGCAACAGCGCCACCTAGTGGGTTTACTAGTTGATTTGTTGACTTGCCTATTCAAACCCTAGCATGAACATGTCAAACCTTTTGTTTTTCGGTGGTGTGGCTGAAAACTGGTTGCTTAATGGGCGCCCTCATGACCTTCTAAGACCTCTGAAGAAGTCATTTGTAATTCTGGGTACAAAAAATGAGGTTTGTAATTACTTTTTACATGTTCTTTATTCAAAAGAATCATGTTTGCATGTGAGCTCATTTCATTAAGATTTGGTTAGAAACAATATGCTCAAATTCTTGAAATGCTGAATGATCCAGGTAAAACCACTGGTCAGGCTTTCAAGTGCTGGATTAAACGTGTCAGATTAACCACCGACATAATAAGGAATTCATAGTGGAATCCCACAATCTCATTTTAAGTCCCAATGGGTGGGGAGTAATTTCTCATGGAAACCGTCACTCTGACTGTAAATGTGAGTGGCAGCCCAACTGGTAGATTTCCATCAGTGGATAAATTATGGCAGCTCTGTGCCAAAACACAAAGTGCATGTTGTGATGCTTCCGACGAGCTTCAGACAAAACAAGCTTTATTTTATCTTGAACAGCCAAACAATGGGCTGTGGCATTATTTTGGTGCTTGAATACAGCTAAAATCCCATTGGGGCAAGGTGTTATATATGTTATATATACATATATACCAAAAAAAATACTATATATGTGTATATGTATATATATTGACTTGGGATAGGTCCCTTATTTCCAGTTAAGGACAATCTAAATGCTTCAGCACACCGAGACATGTTAGACAACGCCATACTTCCAACTTTCTGGACAGTTTTGAGAAGCTCTACAGAATGAATGGATTCAAAATCCCATAGAAACTCCAAAATCTTGTGAAAAGCCTTCCAAGAAGAGTGGAAGCTGTTATAGCCGCAAAGGGGGACCAGCTCCATATTAAAGTCTATGAATTTGAATGCAATGTCATTACAGCCTTTGTTGGTGTAATGGTCAGGTGTCCCAATACTTTTATCAATATAATGTCTGTAAATATGGCCTTGAAATGGTCTTCATCAATGCATTTGTGGGCAGAGCATGAATAGGTCAATTCCTGAGTCCACTAAGAGCAGAGGGAGAAGAAAGTGAAAGACAGAAGGAGTGTGGAGAGGTCTGAATCGATAGTGCAGCTTTGAGCCCGTCTGTGGCGCAATCTTAGTTATAGATTTGATCTGTCAGTCCCTCTGTTGAGAGAGAGAGCGGCAAAAAGATGGAAGGAAAAAGAAAAGCTGACCACCCAAAACATTTGTTTTGCTGGATGAGGTTGAGGGAGTCACTTGAGGCGAAAAGAGGAAGAGAGGGATGGCAGAGATGGAAAGAGTGAGGGAGACACACACACACACACACACACACACACACACACACACACACACACACACACACTATAGACTAGAAGTTTTGGCCTACACTCTGGTTTTTTTTTGGAAATAAACTCTACTCTTTCAAAATTTTATGCCAACAAAACAGTTTAATCAAAATAGCCACCCCTTTATCACTGTAGCACAGATTCCCTGCATTTTTTCCAGCAATTTTGGGAAATAACTTCTGTCCAAACCCTCCCAGCACCTCAGTTCTGTCTCATTTGTTGGATGCTCATTTCAAACCTCTCAGTCCAGCTTGTCCCTGAAGATCTGGAGACTGGAGAGGACAAGACATCATTCTCAAAACGTTTTGCTTTTCTTTGGACTGGATATAATTTTGGCACAATTTTGAAGAATTCTTGGGATCATTATTCTGCTGAGAAATTAAATTTTGTCCAATGATGTGTGAACCAGAAGAAACTGTGTTATGTTTTTTATGATCCAACACAAAGTGAAAGTCAGTGCAGTACAGACAGACCTGATGTTTTTTCTTCAAAACCAACAATCTGAGCCTTTGTGGTCAAATAATGTGTTACAGCAGGCTAGAAGGAATGGAAGACCAGTCAGTTACATTAGTTTCTAATCGTTTTTACCTTGTAGTTATATTTTGAACCAGCCACCTCTTGCCTGAGGCCTAGTTTGTTTTTAGCTTCCGTTTGTTTCTGAAACTGTTTTTTGTTTTCAGTTTATAATTGCATTGAATTATTGACAATTTCTAGAGTGCTCATATTTTAGTTTTCCGAAAAGAGGACACTGTGGGGAGGGTTACAGGCCAGACTTTAGAAATCTAATGTGAACATGAAAGCAAAGAGAAATCCCTGATATTTCATGAAATTTAGAAATCCTGGCTGGATTTACTTTTTGGGTTCCAGAAAGAGGACATGTCCTAGACAGCTGCTTGTAATTATGGAGGAGGTGTTTGTTCACAGCTTTTAGGTGTGGAACTTTAGTATTTATGGTAATTCTGTTATTGGATGAAAACAGCCAGACAGAATCAGTGTGTGATGAAAGGGCTGAGAATAAAGCATCATCACTCACACAGACAGAAAACACAGAGACTGGGCACTCTGATGCTAGACCACCTGTCTGAAACACACAAGTATGTGTGTGTGTGTGTGTGTGTGTGTGTGTGTGTGTGTGTGTGTGTGGAGACAGAGGCAGCTGCACCCCATAAAGCACCTGATGAATGTTGCAGCGCAGGTGTGTGAAGCCTTTTACAGTTTATGAAGGATTATGTGAATGCAGAGTTCGCATGCTCATAAACTCTCAGACTGTGTGTGTGTGTGTGTGTGAGAGAGGGAGAAAGAGAGAAGTTGTGTTCCATGCTGTGTATTGACTTATCAGTGCTACAGTGCTGTGGACGACTGTATTCTCCCTGACTGCATGAATTGATTTTGGTTTAATTTCTATGTGATGGCTCTATCTGCACAAACGACTGCCAGCAAATCTCTTACTGCAGAGCCACGAAATATATACCACCGCATTCCTTTCTCTCGCTCTCCCTCTCTCTCACTCTTTCTCACGTGCTCTCTCTCTCTCTCTGTCTCTCTCTCTCTCGTTGTGTCTCTCTCTCGCTCTTTCTTTCTGTCGCTCTCTCTGTCTGACTCTCTTGCTGTGTCGCTCTTTCTCTCTTTCTTGCTTCTTTTTAATGCTCTCTCTAAATTATCCCTCACAGTCGGTTCTCAGTGAGAGTGTTTTTTTCTAGTGTGTGTGTGTGTGTGTGTGTGTGTGTGTGGAGATATAAAGGAGAGGGTGTGATATATAGGTTTTATTAGAGGAATGTATGGAGTGCTATACCTTGCCAATGCAATAAATTTGGCCCGCTGGTCACTGTTTGAAGGACATCACACAAACACACACACACACACACACACACACACGGCTTAACTTATTTCTGTTTGTGTTTTAATATGGCCACAGTGAGGTTATTATTACGGTCAGCGTTTTCGATAATGATTAGCTGTTTTTTCTGTTTACTTCTCTCAAAAATAGATTATAATTTAGTCAGTTTGCCAACAGTCAGCACAAAACCTTCTGTTTACTGACACTGTAGCCAAACAAATCTATACTTTGATTTGCAGTGTCCTCTTACTCAAGTTTCTTCTACAGGAAAAGGTCTTCTCAAGTCCTTCCCATTGATATTTATTTACACACTTGATTCTGTTGCTCCTGACTTCTGAATGGGGAATCGGACGGATCTGATCATCGACAGCTAAACTCACGAAGAATCAGGTGTGGGTGAGAATGTTATGTAGGTTGGTCAGACGCTAGAGGCCAAAATGAAGGTTCCTATGGAGCTTTTATTGAACACTTTTCTCTACATAGAGCAGTCTGGAATATTTTCACACCCATGTCTTCTTTTTAAACATGTTTCCTGTCCAGTTAGAGAATTTTCTAAAAGTACTTTTTGTACTAAAAGTACCTCAGCCACTTTACTCAAATAACTGCTGTACTATAGAAAATATCTTGTTTCTGATATTTGTTTGTAATCCATGAAAGTAAATTGAAACCCTAACATTTTTTGCCCCTTTCACCCACATTCATTTCACAAGGACTTCCTCTTTGAATCCCTCTAGTGGTTTCCTGTGGTGTGTTTGGCATGACTGAAGAGATAGGAAGAGATAGGAAGCCTAATTTTTCAACTGTTCAAGTGTTAGTAGTTCATTCTTGCTGCACTTTTGTTCCAGGTTAATAAATGTATTACTCTATGTTGAATTTTGCCTTACAAATTACATTCATTAAATTATCACTGTCCAAGGAAAACCGCGCATCTACAGTTTTTTCCGCACTCTTGAAGACAGCAGCTTTATATTATGGAACTGTTTCAGGATGCTCCAAAATGACCTGGAATAAAAGCTCTACACGTTATCTTCCAATAGAAGTAAAAAAAGGGTGTTGCCTTCTTGTAGTTTTTAAATGCTTTTGTTAGTGATTTATATAATTATTTATGGCAAAATTAGATTAGTGTAGCTACCAGAGAGTGGGACAAACTATGCTCTTACTCAAGAAAAGGCAAACCTGAACAGTGGACCCTATGGATGGACAGTGGATCAGAATCCTAATCAGACAGGACTACCATTATGAGGCTTGAATAACAGCCGTTTTCTACTTTGTTTAAACTTTGGAGGAATTAGAAATGCAGGCACTAAGCTGGGTTTGTAACAAAGTGGAGAATCACTTTACTGAAGTTTTTTTAAACCCAGGTAGAATGCTGCCAAGGCTGCCTAAACCATGAAGAGCAAACGATAAACAAACCTCTTGGTTTTCAGTGCGTTTCCTCAGGGCCAGTTCTCATCCTCGCGCTCCACTTTATATTCGATCTTTTCTTATTGATTCAGTTCTCTCTCTTCGGCATGTCTTGTTGGTCACTTTACTTTTGGTATACAGAATAATATATATAGCATATATCAGGAATTACTGTTAGATTCAAGGAAAAATGAAACCAAGGCAGAGATAAAGTGAGCCCCGTCTCTCTTTATTTTGTGATTAACTATTTCTTGCAGTTCTCTCATAATGCAACCATGTGTTTGGTGCTGGACCTTAAATCTGCTCTGAAAATACTGGAACTTATTCTGTCTTTTTTGTAATCACCGCAGTTAACGCGGTAGGTGTATTAACACCTACAACAGTTTTATCGAGAATAATATACATATATATTATATTCCATTGACACTGGCAGCTCTGCCTCTGCTTCCAGGTGTTTAGTGTATATTACTTGTGGATAATTCTAAATTAGAAGCCTGCTGCTCTTCAGAAATACACCGACAACATTAAAACCACTGACAGGTGAAGTGAGTAACATTGGTGATCTCCTTATAGTGACATCTGTCAAGAGGTAGAGTATATTAGGCATACACTGAACGGTCAGTTCTTGAAGTTGATGTGTTGGAAGCAGGAAAAACTGGGTGAATGTAAGTATCTGACTGAATCAGACATGAGCCAGATTGTGATGGCTAGATGATTGGGTCAGAGCATCTCCAAAACAGCAGGTGTCGTGGCGTGTTCCTGGTATGCAGGGGTCAGAACCTACCCAAAATGGGCCATGAGAGGACAACCTGTTAACCGGTGACAGGTTCATAGGTGCAAAAAGTTCACTGATGTGTGGGGGAACAAAGGCTAGCCCATCTGGTCCTACAGAACAGCTCTTATAGCACAATCGCCCATTCAGAGTCAGAATCTGAAAACTTTATTGATCCCAGGGGAAATTGTTTTGAGTGCACAGACCCACAGAGACACAGAAACAAGTATAATAGAGACTATAAAGTGAAATAAATCCCATAAAATTGTGCAGAAGAACCTCACTATGAAATACACTATGACACATACACAAATGCTGGGGTATTAATACTATAGGTGAATAACTTACTGTTAAGTAAATGACTAAAAACACAAATAGTGGTTAGGAGTATATTATTGTATGGAATAGAGATCAGTAGTAGATCAGACATATTGATATAAGTAGTGATACATCACATGGTAAGACTACTGCATACATATTGATTATATGTGATTCCTTTGGGATCAGTCAAGTCTTTTGATTTTGATTCTGATGATAATAAGAAGATAATGCACATAACAGAACCTTGGGTTCTGCACAGATGTTACTTTGACACGGACCACCTACCTAAACATTTTTCAGACCATGGACACCCCTTCATGGTGTTCCCTTATGGCAGTGGAGTCTTTCAGCAGAGTAATGCTCCCTGCCACGCTGCACACATTGTTCAGGAATGGCTTGAGGAATAAAAGAAAGGGCTCAAGGTGTCGACTTTGTCTCCAAATTCCCCAGATTTTAGACCGAACAAGTGTCTGCGGGATGTGTTGGATGAACTATGGTCCACGGAGGCCCCGCTTCACTTCTGGGTGCAGATACCACAGCACCTTCAGAGATCCAGTGGAGTCCATGCTTTGAGGGGTCAGAGATGCTTTGACAGCACAAAGGTGGTTTTTGGTGTTACGGTTGATTGGTGTAGTGATACATCCAAAGATGTCAGAAAAGGAGACAGACAGAGAGAGAAGGATTCTCATGCTATCATGTTGTCCTGGGCTGAAGTTTGATCATGACTGGCCTCATTGTGTGCTCTTTCTTGCTCTGTCTAGCTCTGTCTTTAGTTCACAAAGGTCACTGTCTGCTGATCATCAGCCCTTAGTCAGTTCGTCTGTGGGCTTGACAGGCTGTAGTGAACACTAAACATAGCTCAGCTGTGACTTTATGCGCTCTGTATATGAAACCAGCTGAAACAGTTAGATGTGCCTTTAGATTGTGCACTTGATAAATCAGAACAGAGGACTATTCTAATGCCTAATGCATTGTTTACTTAACGGCAATAAATATTTTAGCGTGCATTAACGAAATCTTTTTAATCACTATTATTTGTCATCTGGGATGGGAAAAGTGTTGGGGGGGGGGGCACACGTCCCTGCTGTAATGGTTTCGGCGGCTCTGGGTAACTTGTTTTTCTATAACAAATGAATGCCCTGCAGTGGCAAATAGTTTTGGTTTTATATTTGATTTGATTACTTTAATATTTAAGTTGAGATTTACAGAAATATATGGACAGCCTCTGTGTAACTGTGTTAAAGGGAACACTGCTGGTAAAAAGCTCCTTATTTGTTGAAAGTGTTTGCAAGACAAATGTTATTGCACTTTTGTTCATGTAGCAGTAAAAAGTGCGCAATACACTACTTTTGAATTAATTATTTAATTTTGCATATAACAGTGCAATTACTCGTGATTAATTGCAGAAAATCATCAGCATGTGTGTACATACATAAAATATTTGTGTGTGTGTAAAATAGTGTTGTGAAACCAAAACTGCATTTGTTGCGACAATAAGACTATGGACTATGGATTGGTCGACATTATTCTGCATTCTTTTTATTGATGTATTTCTGCAACAAATGCTGTTTTCATCTCAAGACAGATGGACAGTTGACCGTTTGCAAACATTCTGTCCCACATCTCTTAGTCACTGTGTCCATCAGACTTTTAGCTTAGCATGTCAGCGTCCACAGCACTGTTGGAACTAACCCTGAACAGTTCAGTACCACTGAGGAGTTCAGAGGTACCCAGAGAGAACACTTGGAAATGTATTCTTCTGAATAATCATGCTTGAATGACTGCAGCTGCCCCTTTGTGCTAAATAAATCATTGGAGCAGTGCAAAACAAATGTATTTTAAAACATTGGTAAAATCTAAAAGACATGTTTGTTCTCTCATTACAGGGTGGGTTAAGATTTTGCTGAAATGAAATAGGAATAACGCGCTACATGAGCAGGGTTAGTAATACCTAATGAAAGGTATACACATAAGTGGCTGTGTCCACAGCTCCCTGTGACTTGTATCGGAGTTCTGCTTTTAGTGGAGCACTCGGAACAAGCGAAGGGCTTTGAGCTTTGTGTCTGGTTGTTGATGTTGTCTTATCAGTGTGTGAGTGTGTTAGCCAGTGCTGCTGGAAGATCACACAGCATGCTGGGACTGCAGTCAGCTGGCTGCTCTCCCCATGCGGGCACAGTCACAAGACATACACACACACACACACACACACACAGTGAATTGAAGAGAGGGTCTTTGACAGTGTGTATTGTTCTATACACTGTAAACGAAGAACTCCGATAGGCGTAAAGAGTGTGCGGGTGTGCGCATGTCCATCCTGTGATTATGAACTTTCACCCAAGAGAAACACTGTAGTGAGAAGCTTAATACAGTACAGTAAACAGGTGTTTTCAGGTGTGTTTGAGTTTCTGAACCATTTCCATTGGTGGTCTTTTATACATAAGAGACCATTAGCTTAAATTGAAAGGAACATATATGTGACAGATTATTACATACGGTACAGATTTTTGCATACATCCTTATTGGACATGTAGGTAAGTAGATATAATGCATAAGACATATATATGACCTCTATGTCTTGACAAGGTATGTTAGTGTGTGTATTGTTTGCTGTTGTTTGTTTACTAGTTAGATATGCTGTGGTTTGTTTACTAGTTTTCAGTTCATTTTAAGTTCAGCTCTTCAGAGGCTGACCTACTTACACATGTGAATACACACATGCACACACACACAGACACACACACACACACACACACACCCACACACACACACACACACACGCAGTTTCTTTGTTCCATTCTACTCTTTCTAAAATTCCCCTCTATTTGTTAAGAACATTCTTTAGTGCCCCTCTTTCTTTGGACCCCATCCTCATCCACCCTGTTTACCATTACATATTGTGGGGGATCCATTCACAGACTTGACTCGGACTGACTTACTGGTTAGTTGATTGATGGCTGGATTGATGGATTGCTTTTTCAATGGATGGACGGGCAGATAGATGGATGGATTGATAGATATAGTTTGTTTGATATAGTTCATCTCAGGTTTTAATGAATTGAGAGTTTGATTGGCTAATACAAATTTGACTGATATATTGAAATGATCAATGGAATGATATCATAAAAAAACATGCACTGTTTATTCCAATTCTCCTCCTTTTGTTAAGAACATTCTTCAGTGCCCCTCTATCCCTCTTTCATTTGACTCCCCCTTAACCACCCTGTTTGCATTGACATATTGCTGGAGATCCATTCACAATCCATTGATTTTGTGCTCCTAAACTCTTTTAAATATGTGCTCTGGCTGGTTATGCGATGCCCCTATTGGAATTAAGCAGTAAAATAGTTCATCGTGTTGAACTGGAGCTTTTTGGATGTTTTCTGACAGCCAGGTAAATGTAAATGTTACAACTTACCCCACTGACGGAGTTCATAATTGTAACTGGGGGGCTATTTGTGACATTAGTTTGAAGAATGAGCTACGGAAGTATGAGATCAGTAAAAATCATCTTATTTTTATCAGAATCTGTTTTACATGCATTTTGCAGTGTTATATTTACCCCACACCAGTTTGTGCCACCACATAAAAGAAGCTTCATGCTGTCCTTATTGTTGGATGGGCTGTGATATTTTCTGAGCACATGTTCAGAGCACAATCCACATTGCTATGAAAATGCCTGTTATTGACATGTTTCATTAGAGTTAGGATAAAGGCAACTGGTATCTGCAATATATTCCGGTCCATTCAATGTTTTTACTTGTTATATATAATAGGGGCTCCCACAAAATAAACATCTGTGGATTTTTAGTTGTTAGATTATGTTCTTTTCTTTTTAGTTGTTAGATTCTGTACAAAATAAGCACAACCCAGATAAATAATGTTATAGAGGGAAAGGAGCATATTACAAGACATAAAAACTGCCTTTTTTTCTTGTCATTGAAGAGGTAATAAACAGTTAGCTGAGGTGAGGCAGGGATTTGAGGTTTAAAGAAGAGAGACTGGAGCTCTTCTAATCTGGCAGTAGAAAGTCTCTACCCTGGAGGAATACTGGTTGGTGCTGGAGATTTGAGTGAAGTGTGGAAAGCTTGGAGACCAGAGGCTGTCTTACACACGCATACACACACATACACACACACACACACACACACACACACACTCACACACACATACATGCACACACACACACTGTTAATCATTAGCCAAATAAGACAGTTGGGTTTTTTTTGCTCATTTGTCTGCTAGTGGCCAGCAATTTTCTGTGGCTGCGCAGGGAATTTAAAGAGACTATGTCTGTCTATCTGTCTGTCTGTCTGTCTGTCTCTCTCTCTCTCTCTATCTACCTATCTATCATATATTTTCTTCTTATATATTTTGGACAGAGGGACGATTGAATTTTTGAACCGATGTATTGATTGACTGACTGTCTGAATGATTGATTGATGGCTGGATGGATTGCTGTTTTTAATGAATGGATGGACAGATGGATGAATGGACTGATAGATATAGGTTGTTTGATACACAGTTTAATGGACTGAGAGTTTGATTGGTTAACAGATATTTGACTGTTATGTCGAAGTTATCAATAGAATGATATCATAAAAACATGCACTGTTTATTCCAGTGTAAATTCACCAAAAATAAAACAGCTCTTGCAGGTTGTTTGCTTGTTTTCTGAGCATGTTGTGTTTTTACCAGATGGTTAAAGACACCCAACATTGTCATGTTTCTAATGTAGTCTAATGTCTGTGATTGATTTTTTCTGTTTTTTTCAGCCTCATTATAAACTGCGTTGGTCCTAATGAGAAGCAGCAGTAGCAGCAGATTCCAGATACAGATGCCACATCTAAAATCAACTCTAGACCAAGAACTAATGATCCACTGACACGCAGCTGGCCAAGACACAACACATCAGCCACCTGCTTAAATTCATATAGTCCTTTTAAAGAAGGGGGGGCGGTGCATAAATAAACTGTGATTTGACATTTAATTCCCATGGTCATTGTTTCATATCAGTTTTGGAGTCAAAAACATTACACTGCTGTCAAATTACTTTCAGATTGCAGTGTAGGTGTATTATTGAATGAAGTTTTACATGGTAACAAGCTTTAAACCACAAATCCTGTATGTTCAATCCCAGACTAATTACAGTGCTGGGTTTTTGGGGATTTTCATACAAGAATGATTACAGGCAGAAAAATACAGTCCTGAAATATTGTCCACACATTCCTCCAAAGAGAAAAAGCTTCATGAAGTTTGCTCTGCATGAGAGAAATGCCGAAATGCTTTTAAAAACTGCACCTCTCTCCTGGTGTTTTCGACCTAAGTTAGTTTGCTGAGCTAAATACACTCTCCAGTGACTCTACCAAGATTGAGAGACGCAATAATGAAAGCACCTCAGAGAAGAAACATCCCTTTGGTGATGTGTTAGAGCGTATATATCATGCCTTTTAGCTTTTCTTCATCATATCTATTGACAAATAAAGCAATAACACTTACGGCATGGAGGGGGAAAAAATATCATCTCCATCGCTCTTCAGTACCTTAAGGATCTTTACTTAATTCAGTGCTGTACTAAAGTCTTGGACACCTGAATTATTACATTTAATATGCTATTTATCCAGGCAGTGTATAGTTATGCTTAGAAAAAGAATTAAATAAACACCCAATTTTATAGTTGTGAATGTTTAACCATGTCAAAACCTCCTCTTCAGGAAGGACAGTTGTTAATGGTTGTCCTTCAGTTCTTGGCTTGGCTATTCAGACCTATGTTAAATCAAGAGTACTGGTGGTACATATCATGTAAAAATCAAAGCATTGAGGAGAACCAAACCTGTATTCCTCTAACTACTGCTTAGAACTGCTATTAATTAAAGCAAGAGATTCTTGTTTTTTTTCATAACGGTTTGTTTGAACATGTTCCAATGTTAGCGTTCTTGTTCTTATAAAAGGTTTTGATGAATGTAATTAGACTTTTGCCCAGTGCTGTATGTGCAGTGAGTTTTATGTCAGTAAATAAAAGGACTGAGAAATGGCAATCTGGACCATCTAACTTGTCTGTGAATGTTATGTTGCATTCACACCATTTCAGCCCTGATTTTTTATAGTTCGTCAACAAAAGAGCCAGGTCAGAGTCAAATTGGCAGTTACTCGAGGCTTGCAAACCCTGTGAATTGTTGATGATGGATGTCTAGCACACTGAAAACCAAGACCTATCGACCAGTCCACATCCTGTTGTGTTAAAATTGTTGTGACCTGGTTGTGACTGGGAGACAGTACGACGTTATATAGCCAATGAAAACGCAAGACATGGAGTGAAAGGAGATCTGGAGGAAGAGTTGTCCGACATCATTAAGCGTGGCTTCTCTTGCCTTTCTCCTTCTTGTTTTTTTCACTTCAAATCCGTGCACAAACAAACTTGGATCTCTCACTTCTTGGTGGTCATTTTTGGAGTAAAAAAGGTCCTTGCCTTACACTTTGTATTGTCACCCCCCTTGCCATATTCTAGCCACGTGAATGCTCTGGAACGCTCTGGCCACCAATAAAAAGGGTCAAAGTAGGCTGTACTTCCTAGGTAGACTCTGACCTTTTACATTCTGCAACGCCCAGTTGCTGATGTTCTATGAGTCTGTTTTGGCCAGTGCTATTTTCTGTGCTGTGGTGTCTTGGGGTGACAGCATGAAAGTGGCAGACACAGACTCCCCAGCATAAAGTGCTCTACTAAACACATCAGAAAATCCTTCTTTTCCATCAGACTCTGTAACTCCTCCTCCTGTCACACACCCACGCATCAGACTCTATAACTCCTCCCCCTGTCACACACCCACCCATCAGACTCTATAACTCCTCCCCCTGTCACACACCC
>JBBPCX010130826.1:0-18843 GCA_037974365.1 Hydrocynus forskahlii | reverse complement strand
TACATTCACTCACTCAGTCAAAGTCACACACACCCAGTTACTCATTCATTCTCATACTTACACAGTCACACACACACATTCGCTTACTCACAAACACAGTCACTCACTCAGACATACACACAAACACACAGTCAGTCACTCAAACACACACATTAACTCAAACGACTATGCATGAAGGAACCAGTAGAACCAGTTGTGCACAGACACTTGATCTGGTGTGAGGTTTTTGTGAGCCACTGATGACGCACCGCACCGAAGGACATTATTTTAGAAACAACCTTTCGCACAAATAACACAACACGCTCTCAAGACAACGGAATACTTTAGAAAGGGATAAAAGGTCAGTCTTTCTTCTTCACTCAGCTTCATCTCAATAAAACTTAACTGATAATCAGTGTGTTCCACTTTTTCCTTCTTTAATTTAAAGCGCAACATTGCCATCATAACAAACCTTGCATCTCCAAAGCAGTAACTTCACAGCAGCTTTCATCAAAGCGATGTGTTATATATAATTTATGCAAGTAAATAAGTCACTGTCCAAATAAAAACACTGCATAATGTGCGTTTTTTTTTTTAAACTAAGTTAAACTGCCAGCTGCTGTTTATTATGTTTCAGAATTTCATGATATCAATAGAAATGGTCCAAAATCACATAAATCATGTTGCATTAAGGTACAACGACATTAAGGAATGTTTCCCATCCAGCTCGTCATTAATGTGGGAGACACTTGAGGATGTGGTTTAAGACACAGTGTGACTTACTGTGAGCAATAATTATCAAACAAAGCCTCGTCACTACAGGCTGCTCCTCTCTCACCCCGACCATTTGCCAGGCAGAGCAGGAAGAAAACCGCGTGGTCGAGTTATACATTATCTATTTAAATGAACCTTTTGTGATGCAGATGCCCCGACCCCATCTGTTTCCAGCCAGAGTGTAAACATTAACACACTTCCTCCTCTCTTTCCCCTTTAATCTAACCACAGATCTCCGGCATCATCTCTACATGTTTATACAGCTCGTGCGGACGGGAGGGAGCTGCAACCGGTCAGATTCAAGGAATGAGACCCGGTCAGGACTAAAGAATAAGGATGAAATAAAATTACTACTACTATTATTAATAAAAGTAAGAATAAACTCATCGTTCTTGCCACTGACTTTCTAAAAACTAAAAAGTAATTAAAAGATCAGTCACTTTTGACTTACCAAAAAGGGGAAAGGCCTCAATCCACTGCTAATTACAGCATTAGAAGTAAGTACAGTACTTAACACAGTTTCTATTAGTAGTATAGTAGTAAAGGAATGGAAGTACTGCAAGTTATACTGAAGCTGAAGTTACTGAATATGTTTTATGCATGTACATATATAAACTGTTCTTTAAATTCAGACATAGTTTTGACTATCCAGATGACGTGCAGTCCTCTGCTGTAAAGACACTAGCTCCAGGTTGGTTACCACTTTGAAAATGTAAAAAATAAATATATATATATTTTTTTTTAATTAACAAGAGGGTCTGGTGGCAGTGTTGTACTGGGGGGGGTCATTCTGCATACAATTGCCTCTTAAAAGGAGCAAAGACTACAAAATCACTCTACAAACACCACCATAAAAAAAACTTGGCGAGTCATCGTTGATTCTCACCACAAATAAGAGCATGTAGCCCATGTGACGTACAAACCGTGTAAACACAAACTAATCTTAGCTCACTGAGCTGAATGGCTCAGGCGTCTTGGAAGCATCCCCATCTACCGCTGTGCACAGTCAATCAAATGAGTGAGCATTTATATGTATATACTGGTAAGTATATAAGTAAGAAATGACAGCATTTTGCCTTTGGATTTTAAACCCTCTGGTCCCTCTTACCACAGTGGTGCAGCTTCAGTCAGCTGCTTCCCGTGACGCCACGTGTATAAAAACCTACTTATCGTTTCAATCGTAAACTAATCACTAACCCGAAGCATCAAGTGTGTAATACACACACATACACACACACACACACACACACACACACACACACACAATCCTAAGAATGAACGCTACTTAAATGGGAATGCTGAATGCCTCCATTACTTGTTACACATAATTTCCAAAAGTATGTGGAAACCCATCTTGGTTACTGAGTTAAGGTGTTTCAGCCACATCCACTGACACCAGGTGTATAAAATCAAGCACATTTCCTTAGACAAACACTGGCAATACAATGTAAGAGCTCAGTGACTTTATATGTGGCTCTTTCATAGGATGCCACAAGGGAGCTTGTGAAATTTCTGCGCTGCTAGACCTGCACCGGTCGACTCTAAGCGCTATTATTGTGAAATGGAAGTGTTTAGGAGGAAAGTCCAAAAGTGGTAGACCTCATACGCTCACAGAAATAAATATGATTCTGATTCTGCGAAAGGGGCCCCTGGGTACCGAAGTACGTAGCAATTTTCCTGACATTGGCTGCAATACTCAGAGTGGCACCAGTACAGTTTGGTAGAAGAGGGATAATGGTCTGGGGCTGTTCTGGTTTCTGACTAGATGCCTTAATTCTAGCCCAACAATATTAATGTCCACAGTTTTGGAATGGGATGTCCAACAAGCTCATATTGATGTGATAGTCAGGTGTCCACATACTTTTGGCCAAATAGTGTACATACTTTTGGCCAAATAGTGTACATTACCCTTGGACCTTCAGTGCCACGCTAATGAAACTTTATACACCAAACACGTCTTTCCTGATTGACTACATACCATTCCTTATTTTGGATGAGTCGAAACGATTTTCCTTGTTGATTATCATACCTGCCTTTACCTGGCTCTCTAGGGTGCACAATGTATAATAACACTCACATTTTATGTTTTAACAAACAGTACAAGCAAAGCGCACTATGTAAAAGTGACCGTATGATGCAGTAACTGGACAAAGACACAGAATTGATTTATCTTTCTGACCAAATCTTAGATGAATAATCTTTAACAGGAAAGCCATCAAACTTCAAAATAAAAAGAGACGGATATCATTATCTCATCAGCCTCTCCCTGACCCCTGGAAGATCATACATGAGTTAAAATCATATTTGAGAGGCAGGCAGCAACAGCCGAGCAAGCGTTACTTGATTAGGACGACGAGATCCCTCTGCAAGGACAACTGGTTTGTGTGTGGCCTGCCGACCGCACACAGGCCATCAGCCCAACAGCAGCCTAATGTAATTACAGCCTGGAGAGGCCGAGCACTGTGATTAAGCATTCAATTACAGCACAGCACAACTTCCAGCCTCCGCCCCCGACCCTGCCCACACTCGCCAACAGCCCAGGGAGGAATCCTGTTCTATCCACCGGAGATATTTAATGTGTTTAATGTTTAATATGCAATAATTGTCACATGTGATTTAGCTACAGCATGGAAAACTAATTATTGCCAAATAAATCACCTCTGTATTTCGAAGTTTAACCCGTCTTATACTGTCTGTATTTATCAGTCTAGTTATCATTCCTCAGTCCAAAATATATATTTACACACATACGCGTACACATACACACTCTATATATATATATTAATGCTGGACAACGCTTAAATAATCGCACTGCTATACGCAAATTTAAATCATTCATTCAAAAGTAGTGTATTGCACACTTTTATTTTTAAAGTACTGCTATATGAACAAACATGCAATAACACTTGGTTAACACTAACAAGGAGCTTTTTAACAGCAGTGTTACCTTTAGCACAGTTACACAGTTGCAGTTCAAATATTTCTGTAAATCTCAACTTAAACATTAATGTAATCAAATGTGATCAAATATAAAATCAAAGCTATTTGCCACTGCAGGGCGTTCATGTTTTATCTAGTTTGTTATAGAAAAACAAGTTCCCCTCAGAGTTCAGAGCATGGGGGGGGGGGGGCAGAACCATTATAGCAGCTGCAAAGAGGGACCGACTCCAAATGAAAGTCTCTGTATCTGAATGCAGTGTCATTAAAGTCTCTGTTGAGGCGTCCCATTACTTTTGTCCATATAATATTTTGTCTCTGTGATGGTAAAGCGGGCGGGTCAAAACAGCGGCCAGGAAACACATCACTTCCCTAAACAGCCAATGACTGAGTGCAGGGCTCCCTTAAAACACAGTGAGTGAGTGAGTGAGTAATACTTTTGAAGCAGCCTTTTGTCATGAGGTGCGCTGATGCATTTTCCACTGAAATGTGGAAGCGACCTGTCCATGCACTTAGAAAGCAAAGCACATGGGGAGCATGTGGCCACAGAGCGCTTTAACGCATATGATATCTTGTGATCAAGACTCGCCTGAATAGCATTTTACATACTTTCAGTATTCGTATTTCTGAATAATATAGTTCCAATAATCAGTTCCCTGCTCAGCTTTGTGTAGCTATGAGCTCAAATAAGGCTGCATATCGCCCTCACTGCTGCTTTCCATGGTAGAAACAGGCTATACATTAGTATTAGTACTGAAGTATTGTTAATTTACTGCCATGTCTCAGGTATACTCCTACAAATAAAGGGACTGGAACAGAACTCTGCTCCACTGGTGTCCAGTAAGGTTTGGTGGTTCCCACTCACTAAACCTGGGAATTTACAGGTGAGTCGCAGGAAGTCTGGTGGACACCAGCCGCCCAGGACTGTCAGAATCACTCCTGACTTTCTGAAAAACCTTTCAGTGGGCAGTTCCTCAGAAAACCATTTCTGCAACCAGTTCTTTCAGCATTTTAAAGCTGAAAGAACCTCCACAAAATGTAAAGCTTCTAAGAACTCTTCCATTGATAGATAACCTTAAGTGAAGTGACCACTTCTCATATGTGAACACATGACAGCACACAGTGTGATCAGTGTGAAACCCACTTAACCCATTTAACACATTCACCAAGAGAAGCAGTGGGCAGGGACACAGCGCCCGGGGAGCAGAGTGTGGGGACAGTACCTTACTCAAGGGAACCGCAGTGGTGCCGTTAGCACTCCTGGGATTTGAACCTATATCCTTCTTTAGAGGTTCTTCACACTCACAATCCTCTTTGAGATTAATTTTGGGGAAAATATGGTAACCAGTACAGCAGTAGTGATTTAAACTCCTGTGTTTTTCTATAAATGAAGGTCCAGGTCTGCAGTTTAAACCAGGCAGATCAGCACAATCAGGTTTTCCAGCTGAGGGCCTGGAGGCTAACCCTGAGACAGACAGCAGTTAGATGTGGTTTTACCATCACGCACACAGAACAGGGGTAATTAGTTTGGTCTTCACTAGTCTAACTACTCTACACACACTTCACTAGCTTCATGTTTTAGGTTAAATTCAGTCAGAACACTCTGAGAACACTGACGGGCTGTAATTAAAACTGCACCTTTTGCCATTATAAAAATTGCAATTTTGAGATAGATGATTAACTGTCCTGCCCTAGTTCTTCTACAGAGCTCATCTTTCACTTTTTAGTTAAATTGCACTATTTTTTGCTTTGCATTTTGCAAAATGTCATTGGATTGGATTTAATCTCAGTCCTCGCTCCCAGCCCCCACGCCAGATTTACTTTTTAATCTCCCTACAGAGCACAATGTAAACTGTAAACCTGATAACCTGATGCTACATATATATTACATATACTTAAACGTCTAAATGTATGTGTATATAGATACATACATACACACACATACACAATGATGTTTGTACTTGTATTATTAGAGAGAGTGTTGGTGTTGTTTTGAGGATGACGATGATTATTGATATCTGTATTTGTAGTATTAGAGAGAGGGTTGGTGTTATTATGATTATGACGATGACTGATATTTACATTTGTACTATTAGAGAGAGTGTTGGTGTTGTTATGATGATGATGATGACAGATATCTGTACTGGTAGTATTAGTGAGAGGATTGGTGTTATGATGATGATGACTGATATTTATATTTGTATTATTAGCGAGAGTGTTGGTGTCATTATGATAATTGATATTTGTATTATTATCATTCTGTTAGAGACAGAGAGAGCGGGTTGCTCTGGTACCTGAGAGGTGATGTAAGTTTTCAGACACTCTTCACACACGGCCTTTAGGCAGCAGTGCAGAGACCTGGAGGGTCGCTCCTCCAGACAGATGCGGCAGGTTTGGAGCACAGGCTCGGAGCTGGGCACCGCGGGGTCCGTGAGGTCGGACAGGGTGTAGGGCTCGGGCTCTGGGTCCGGGTCCTGTTCAGAGTCCGGGTCGGGGAGGTCACCCTCGGAGTACCTCCTGTAGTCCCGGGCCACGCAGTAGACGGTGCAGTAAACATGCTCCTCGGACTCCCAGCCCTCTCCCCTCTCCCCGGGTCGGCTGTCCTCCCCCACGGCCCGCTCCGGGTCCCTCTCCCCGTCCCCCCCCACCTCCTCCCCGTCTCCCCCGACCTCCTCCCCGTCTCCCCCGAACTCCTCCCCGGCCGAAGACGCTCCGGAGCTGATCCTGAAAATGTCCACGACAGACGGCTTCCTGAAGACTTCTTCCTCTCCAGTGTCTTTACGCTCTCTCCTCCGGTTCTCATTCCTCTGGGGGTCCCGGGGGGGCTCCTCCGGGGCGCCCGCGCTCCCTTCCTCCTCCTCCCGGACCAAATCTGTGCCTCCAGTCCCGACCTCTCCGGACAGAGTCGTGCCGACGGTCTGTGTGTCGTAACCCAGAAACACGGGCATGTTCCCCCTCCGAACCCGCATTCACAGGACTGTCCCGTCCCGAGAGGCGCACGACTGTCCCATCCCGTCCGGAGCGTCCCTCAAACTCAGACACAAACACAAACAAACAAACAGACAAACAAACACCAGCCGGACCAGCGCGCGCCTGCAGCTTCCGGGTGCCCTGGAGGACGGCTCGGTTCTGAGACCCCCCTCACAGCAGTGGCCCGGGGGGACCAGTCCGGACCTCCAGCCTAAACCTAATCACCTCCTGAACACACGGAGAGAAGATACTTCAACACCCGGACGGTAAACATGGTGAGAGTCAGCCCGAGTCAGAACGCTCGCTCCGGGCGCGCTCCAATCCCAGCCGTCGCGCCCTATCTAGAACACTAGAACGTGTTCGCCATGGCGTGTGTTTACCATAAACACACCCACATAAACAATGCACAGATGAACAAATATCGTGTACATACCATATACACACTCCCACATACCATATATACACCTACAAATATCATATACACGCCTACATATAGAATACATTCCTACATACCTGCATATACCACATGTACATCTACATACACCATACACATATACAATGTACACCTACATATACACCCACCTATATACCACCCACATATACCATAGCTGTTGGCCTAGTGGTTAGGGATCTGCCCCTGCAATCAGAATGTTGTGGGTTCGAATCCCAGGACTGCTAGTGTCATCACTGAGGTTCCTTTGAGGAAGGTATTGTCCCCACACACTGCTCCCCAGGCGCCCCTCATTGGTGGCAGCCCCCTGCTTCACTTGGTGAATGGCTTAAATGCAGATAAATAATTTCACACTGTGCTGTGGTGTGTTCATGTCTGACTGCTTTTTACATGTCTGCATATACCATATACACATGCATACACCTTATACACTTCTCCTTATACCATACCCACCAACATATACCATATATACATCTACATGTACCATATACACACCTGCATATACCATATGTCCATCTACATGTACCAAATACATACCTATGTGTACTATACACACCCACATATACCATATATACATCTACATGTACCAAATACACCTTATATATGATATATATGGGTGTGTATGTGTACCATACACACCCATATATACCATACATGCACCTTCTTATACCATATACATATCTACATATAAAACGTACATACCTACACTTAAGTGGTGGCTGTGCTCTCGAGCATTAATCACACATTAACATTAACATTAGTGTTGTCCTGGAAAAATGTTATACTGGAAGGTGTTGTACTGTACTTTGTGTTTTACATTTAGAAAGTTTGTGTATAGGTAGGTTTTATGTTTTCAGACAAGGCACATTCTTCATGAAACATATTAATAAAAGAATCACATTAAACTGCCAGTCAGTATCTGTGAGGAACAAAACCAATTCAGACAGCAGAGTTTTCCCCATCTGCCTTGTGATAATGTATTTTAAACATATTCTGAATGTCACGTTTCCATATATTGTAATAGAATGTGTTACAGCTAGTAATACTGCCCAATTTTGTAACTAGTGTATCAGTCTAGAGTAGAGCAATTGGAACACAGCCTCCTTTCCTCTGACTGTTGGTGAAGTTTCTCTGTTACCGTAAATCCTAGATAAGGAGAACCTAAAAAAAAATCCACATAATCATCCCTTCTCACACGTCTCACTGTCAGTTTATTAGTTCAGTGTTTTAACCTGATTACCTGCAGGACCCTTTCTCTGGTAATACACGTATAAGTCTGAGGCTTCCTTTGGTCAGAACACTTCACAGAATCAAAAATAAAGAAATAAAGAAATAAAAATCCAGATTGGCTGGTTTGAAAAATGCGCTTTCGGTTAGATCTGAAGGTGAAGTGACCAGTATATGGATGTGTAATGTCTAAACAAATGTAATGCAGGTATATGGACAAAAGTATTGGGACACACCTGTTTTTCAGGGTTTGGGCCCCTTACTTTCCAGTGAAGGTCAATCTTAATGCTTTCACATACCAAGACATTCTGGACAATGCCATGCTTATAACTTTGTGAACCCAGTTTGGGAAGAACCTTTTGTGTTCCAGCATGACTGTGTCCCAGTGCAGAGCTCCATAAAGACGTGGCTGGAGGAGTCCAGTGTGGAAGAACTTGACTGGTCCACACAGAGCCCTGACCTCAACCCCATCCAGCACCTTTGAGATGAACTGGAATGGAGATTGTGATCCAGACCTTCTCGTCTCACATCAGTGTCTGACCTCATAAATGCTCTGCAGAATAATTGGACACAAATTCCCACAGGAACTCCAAAATCCAAGAAGAGTGGAAGCGGTTATAGCCAACTTAATATTAAAATCCCTGTTGGTGTAAGGGTCAGGTGTCCCAATACTTTTGTCCATATAGTCCCCAACTGTGATCTTTGGAGAACTTTTTGCCCCTCAAACCTTCCTCCTTTTATATATTTCTCATATTACACTCTGGACTTTCAACATATCCTGAACTGTACCTTCTGTTTACTGTTTACTGCCGTACCAAACACACTCACGTCTTGTTATTTGATTTAATAATTTTTATTTGCTTTAATAATTTACACATCTCAATGAGGTTCAATGCTTTAACTGCCTCTTATGCAATAATCTCAATGTGTTTCAATGCTTATGGTGCAACCTTAGTAACTCTGGAAATTTTACAACCCTTTCCTACCATCCTGTTACACTACTGTATTCTCTACTTACTGTATTGTCTCAGTTTTACATCCCATTCTCACTACACTGTTACATTGCTATTTTGTATTTTTATTGTATTGTTTCTGTCATTCTTTGCACGGTCACTGCCTTGCCATGAGCAAAGCACTTTTCGTCATGTCAAAGACTGATCATGTGTTTCACTGCAGAGTTAATGTGAATGTGAAGCACAAACACACCTTGGTCCTATTTTCGAGGTTTGCTGTGCATGTTAACAGTTTCTAGACAGAAACAAAATAAAAAATTCAGGATTCTTGCTGTATTGTGAAATCTAGGCCAGTAAATAAAGCAGCAGACAGTCATATTGTAAGCCTTACTGAAGGAACCGCTGAAGCTGAAGTGAAAGAGTACTCGCTAAAAGGTGGCTGAGATAAGCATTAGAAGGTGTGCATCACATTCAGACTGCAGTAGTTTAATCAGACAGTGATTAAATACCTGTGGATACCCCAGTCTACCCTGGTAATGGCTTAGCACCACCTATACTCAGGTTAGAAGGTTGAACCCACCTTTGGATTAAACTAAATAAACGATATGCTGCCCTCAAAATGTTATGGATCATGATCCAGTTGAAGAATGAAATTTAGTCCAGAGATCCGTGAACCAGAAGGAACTGTGTGAGGATGTTGAAGAACTGAGTGATACTTTTCTTTTTTCAGGATCAACACAAAGTGTATGTAAGTCACTAAAGACAGACCTGTTTTATCTTCAAAACCAACAGTTTGGGCCTTTGTGGGTAAATAACGTGTTACTACTGACTGTAAAACATTGAAAACCAGTCAGTTGCATGTGTTGTAAGTATTTCCTTGTCATAAATATTTGAAAGAGCAACAAATAATTTTTTTCAAATCTGAGAGCAAGCCAAACTTCTGGCCTGTAGTGTAAATACTACCTTCGTACCCGGAAACAATTTAATACCTCTTCATGTTGGAATATCATCATTTGTACTGTTTGGTTTGGAAGCCCATTACAGTTTTCCCAATTTGAAATAATAAGACTGACCTTATTTTATCTTATATACGTAGTAAACGCCCTACAGTGAGAAACTCTTACGAATGTTCCAACACTAGAGGGCGATAGAGCTAAAAAGGTGTGGATTACTTTTATTAAAAGCTAAATATTTAATGTTAAGAAGCTCTTAGCGATCAGCAGGCTGTATAATTATGATCTGAAAAGTAAATGAGCTCTGTAATAGGTCACAGTGAGCAGTGTAGGTATAAACAGTGCAGTCTGTATGACTGTTGCCTCTTTAACCTACTACTGATGGCTATGCAGGAAACCAGCTCAAAATGTATTTACATCCATATCAAAGGAACCATGTAGGAATCACAGTCCTTTTAATAGTCCTTTTAACTGAGAAGCTGGTGACCCATAAATATCACCAAATGCTCAGTATTTTCTCAGATGATGCTCCAGCAGAGCTGTAATTTAATTCAGTTCATTTCAGTTCAGTCCAATTCAGTTTGGTCCTGTCAATTGAACTGAATTGAATCAGGCCAGAAATACGGCCCATCTAGGTTTCTATCTTGTTTCAGGGTGTTTTTTTCTTCGCCCTGTAAGTGAAATGCTTTCTAACAAGGTTCCCATTGACTCTGCCAGTCAAGAGCATCACACTCTATATAAACTCCATGAGATGACAGACTTCATAGCTCATTTAGACAAAACGCTACAAGGTATTTTTAAGCAATAGCTTGTACAGATCTTGCTTCCGCTTGTAAATTGTACGTTTGTAATATTTGTTGAATATTCTTTTTTCTGTGTATTTTATTACCTTAGGTTAGCCATTCTGAATGTCTCTTAAAATTTTTATTTACTTGATAACTTTAATGCACAGTCTTAGGGTTTGACATGTTGTATTTGGATAACTGCATACATGACAAACAAAGAATCTTGAATCTTGAAACTTTAGTTCTGACATGCTTGCAAATATAAATGTTTTGCAAACAAATAAATAAACAAATAAACAAACAAATAATTAAATAAATGAATGAATTAATTAATGAAGGAATAAATAAATAAATGGCATTTGGGTACGCAGGTAAGATGTTTCAGGCTTACAGAATGTTAGAAAAATGTTAGAATTCAAATGTTTATTTCATAAAAAAGACACACACTCCAGAGAGACACACTCCAAGATTTTCCTGACCAGATCATTTAAATCTCCATGTTTTATTAATATAGGTCTAGAAGTAGGCATCTGCATTCTATGGAGAAATTGAGGTCCACCTAAAAACTTTGGGAGGAGTTGGAGTGGTGTTTGGGATCAGAACTAATCCAACATCAGTACCAGACCTCCATAATGCTCTCATGGCTGCAATCAAATTCTCACAGCCATGTTTGGACATCTAGAGTAAAGCTTTTAGAGAAAAATAGAGACTGTTACTGCCGCACAACCCCCCTATGAATACCCTTGGCTTCAGGAGAATCACTATGAGGACAGGTGTCTACAAACTTTTGGACATATAAATGCAAAGAACAACCATAAAAAACCCCAGATAGCTCAGAAAGAATTACCATTAAAGACGGCTTGTTACAGCGTGTAGAATGTGGCACACACACACTGACAGCAGCGCGGGACAGCTGTCTGACACGAAGGTGTCAGTCATTAATTAAAAACGTACCATCTTTGCCATCAGTCATGATCAAACACAGTCATGGTTTGGGGACTGAACAGCTTGGAGTGAAAAAGGTGACTAACCACCGGCGTCACAGGGAAATCAGTGAGTTGCCATCAGGTTTGGAGAGTGTTTGATCACACTGTACTCACCACTCATCTCCTTATTCGCTTCTCTTTCCATCTGCTGTTTGAGGCTCCTTCACAGATCCATAATATCAGCCATCACAGAGGCTGGCATCCTCCCCGGACACCAAACGCATTTTAAATCACAGGCCCGCGGACTCTTTTTGCTGAGATGAAATGATTTCGGGCGGAGGTTACAGACGCAGCAGTTTTAAGACACGGCCTTGAGGTGAGCATTTACTCACCGCGGCCTCCATGCGCGGTAGATAAAATATTAGACATCACATAAACGTTTCAGCTGCATATGGTGCGTTGTGGCAGGAGGCCCAGCCAGAACGTTTGATAGAGAGGAAGAAAGAGCCCAGTGGGAAGGAGTGCATATGTCATCAAAAACAGGCCAAAGAGCATCTCCGACTTCATCCAAGGGCAGCTTTTGGGATAGTTTGAGTACGAAAGCCTCCCATTCGCTCTTCAGGCTGCGCCTCTGTGTGTGTCTGGTTTTGGTCTTCATTTTTCATACATGGATTGTGAGAAGAAAAACAAAGTATAAATTCACTTAATTTGTGACTCTAAACCTGGTGAAATGGTGTTTATCCACTATGCTGTCCAACCAACCGCCCATCAGTATCAGATCTGCACCAACTGGAGCCTTAAAAAGCTTCTAAAAACTACACTATTCTCCTCCACCTTCTTTTAAATATCTGTACTTCCACTGCACTTTTGATCTTGTATTGTTTTCTATGTATTGGTTTATTTCTTTGATTTTTTAAAATTTTATCCTATTCATTCATTTAATTGTTTTGACTTGACACAACTTGACTTGACTCCCCACTTTCTCCACCTGATGGACCAATTCATGGAATTTACAGCCATATCAGCTCCCAAAGGAATGGAAAGAAGGAACGGTAATGTTAGTTTTGATATGACTTTATTAAGGTCTTGGTACGGGCTTTGTTTCAGTTGTATTTCTTTTTTTGGGTGCCTCTAGAATATGATCTTTAAAGTGTTGAATAAGTAGCTAAAGTATTACTCTCTCTGTTTGGTGTCATTTTTGTACTTTTTGACATAATTCTGAAATGCACATTGCCTTTTACATTGTGTTAAACTTCACAATGAAAGGACCAATAGAAACGGTCCAATATTACTTGTTCAGTCAACTTCTATTCTATATTCCTTGTCCTGAGTAGTTTCCATTTAGGAGACTCAAGGTTTTGCCCCAACATTGCCAAGTTATGTAATTTATTTATGTATTTAGCCAACAGATTGTAGCCCACCTGCAGGGCTCCATGCGTTTGCATGGTGGTAAAGAGAAGTGCTGCCAAAAGCAGTGAATATTGAGCTGTTCTGAATGCATAGGCTGGTGAGCAAAAACACTCTGCTAAAGTGATTTTTTGCTCTCGTTTCGGGTTACTTCACATTTGTGGTTAACAGTAAATATAAATTGATGTCAGTGTAAATGCACTACAAGCGGCCTAATAGAAAAATTCCATCACAGACTCCCTGGACACACAGCGGAGGGAACAGTGTGAGCCTCTGCAGCTCAGGCTGATTGAACAGGGGCGAGTCTGAACCCAGAGAGGCAGCAAAGACCGCACATGAAACTGCTCAACCAAACAAGCAGATTACAGTCAGATTATATAAATTGCGTGTGTGTGTGTGTGTGTGTGTGTGTGTGTGTCCATTATTCATTATTTCAGCCATGCCTCCAAAGCAGAGCTAAAACAACGAATCATGTTTAAAAACACCCTGCCATAATAGTTCCGGCACCTATGCTTGTAGGGATTCGGGAATTCTGGCCTGATTGTGGAAATCTGGACTACATCTATCTGGAGTAGCACAGAAAAATGCAGAATTGTGAAGAACAGTAGCAGCTATCCCAGGGTTCATACCTCATCAAATGTCAGTTTAACATATCAGTAAAATCGAAATAATTTTTAAAAGCAATTATCTGCTATTGGCAACATGATTTCAATATCATCATTAATCCCCAGTGCATCGTTTTCAGATTCCTCTTTACAGTAAAATCACCGTTATCATTGTTTCAAAATGAGTTAGTTAATGATTATTAATAGGTTATAAGCACCTTAAAAATCAATATTACGCAGTTATAACAAATGAAACAAGTTGATATCTGATGAATTTGTGATGAAGCTGATGAATATAATTAACATCACTAACAAGATCTGAGCTTCTCAGCAAATGCTTATTAATGATAAGGTGATTAATAGATTAATAGACCAAATTAATAGCGATGCTTTTATAAGGGTAGTCTTACTGTCTACTGAGTCTTTGTGTAACATCAGTGTCTAAAAAAATCTGAATAATTCGGAATCAAACAAAAAGTAAATATGATTGAATCTGGTCAACATTTGATATGTTTTCTCAGGAACTGAATCAAATCCTAAGGTCAGGGATTTACCCCCCTATTTACAACCTGCATGTCTACACAGTTCAAAAGTCTTTGTTCACCACTGTATCTTAAAGCTGGAGCCTCTTAAGAACAAAAATACTTATTTCTGCAATAACTTGGTGTGGCGGACACTACAGCTTAAAAAAGAGGTGCTTCAAGAGGTCCTTAGTATTTAGAACCTATAAAAAACAACAACAACTCAGGGAATCTTGTGTTTGCATGTTTAAATGGCTCTTTTCCATGTTAGAGAACCTGTTATGTATGAACCTGTGGGTGGTTCTGTACAGTATCAGAAGGAGTCACTGCTAAAAATCAGGATCATTATGGATCAATACAGAACTCTTTTTGCTAAGAGTGTAACCTTCAGCTAAGCATGAGATTCTGCTTGGTTTTATAATGTCTTCAGTAAGTATCTGTCTGTCTGATCACCTGAACAGCCCAGCTGGTAATGATATTGAACTGGAGATGTAAAAAGACATTATAACCAAAGCTCTGGGATCAATGCTGCCCTATTAGAGACTATGACCAGACTGGGACCAGGAACCGTCTGCTCTGGAGGATTTTCTCAGTGAACAAGGTCCTTTCACCAACTTGTTCATCATTTACACACATGAACGGTCACTGTTTGGTCAGTGATCATCCACCGAACAGACTCCACAACCTGCAACCTGATTCATTCATTATCTACACTAAAATCTTAATTTGCATTTCCTGAAAGAAATACTGTGCTTCCAATACAAGAATATCTAAAAAAAAAAACCTCACAAAATTGAGTCACAAAATTAAAAACAATAAAACAGGAAAAATGGAAGATGAAGAAAAGAGAGAAAGAGGGAAAGGAAGAAAGAAGGGAATGAAGCACAAAAAATCAGGAGACTAAACAAGAAACAGAATACTGAACACTACGTAACCCAATGTACTTAAAATGTGCTTGATCCTCCCTTAATATACTCCTGAAAATACACCAAAACCCTTCATTTGAATTAAAAGGCTGTTAATTTGTGAAACCGACCCCTTAATTTTACCATACAATTAGATTTAAAGTTTGAGTGTGAAACCCCTTAATCTTAAATTTAAGGCGTTTATTCAGGAAGTTTTATTATTTAAAGGGCAAATTTGAAAAAGAGGAAAATTCAGTAGTTTTACCCCTTAATCAGCCTTAATCTGTGCACTTTTCTCTTAATTTTCCTTCATTTTCTGTATAGGAAATTAAGGTCAAATTTAAGGTAATTTTAAGGGGTAAAATTAACATGTTTGGTTTCTCAGTGGAACTAAAATGGAGACCAACAAAACAAAAGAAAATAATGCAAAAAAGGGACCAAGGAGGCCAGAAATACAAAGCAAGAAGCACAGGGCAGGACTTCTGCAGCAAAAAACAGGGAAAACACAACAGAGCGAGAAAAAACGAGCAAAAACATCAAGAACCGACAAAATGAGACTGAAGACAGGGGCCACTTATACTAAATAAAGAAATGAGAAACACCTGGGGAGGGGCGGAGACAAGACACAGGTGAACAAGGGGGCGGGGCTAAAGGCAGGGCTAAGACCAGAACAGCAGACTCACCTGGATCAGACACAAAAAAAGACACATGGAGAGTGTAAACAACAACATAGACAAGAAAACAGGGAGAAGACAGAGAA
The DNA here is from genome assembly GCA_037974365.1 of Hydrocynus forskahlii. Classification (NCBI taxonomy): domain Eukaryota; kingdom Metazoa; phylum Chordata; class Actinopteri; order Characiformes; family Alestidae; genus Hydrocynus; species Hydrocynus forskahlii. The sequence continues at coordinate 2,690 of JBBPCX010130826.1, read as the reverse complement.
AGTTACAGAAAAAATTAATAAACTAAAGGAAAGAAAGAAAGAGTAACAAATGAAAAACAAAATGCAGGAATATGTGTGAGATGCATGAAAGATTGTACAAAAGACTCAGGATTCCAGGATACAGATAGCTGGAAAACAAACTTTTATTTTAACTAAAATATTTGAAAAATGATAAAAGTTAAGAAAATGAAGGACAGGTGGCTCATGTCTGTCTGAAATTATTTCAGAAAACGATTTATCTGCCTGCACGTTCAACGCTTCAGGCTGTGTTAGGTGTGTGAGGAGAAAAGAAAAAGTGCCATAACCAGGTGCGGTGTAATAGTCTAAATTAACATTAGAGAGTAGTGAATGTAGCGGCAAACTTTAAGAACATCAATAGTTTTTATTCATTGAAAGAAATGATGTTGGGGGTATTACTCTGCGCTGGGGCCCATCAGATTCTAGCTGTTGCCCCTGAGTGTAGCCGGGGGGGGGGGTGTGAGCATTTCATTTCCTTCCACGTTTTTTAAAATGTTTCGGTTAACCTGTTCTGGAATTGTTACAACCTCGGCAAATACCAATTAATTATTTGATCAAAAGAATTAAATATTGATTGTTTAATTATTCAGATTATTATATATATATTTTGTAGTACTATATCTGTTTTAATTATTTTATTAATGGATGAGTTACTGCATATCTGAATTTCCTCTTGGGGATAAATAAAGTTTCTGTCTGTCTGTCTGTCTGTCTACTAATTGAATGTTCAGTAAAAACAACCATAAATGCTGGAACATGATCTCAACGTGACTTGATTTGTAGCATGAGCAAACGTTGTTGACAGGGGTGAGATCAAAGTAAAGTGGCTCCTTATAGTCACATGTGAACACACTACAGCATGCAGTGTGAACAGTGTGAAATTCTCTTCCTGTATTTAACCCATTTATCCCATTCACTGAGTGAAGCAGGGGGCTGCCACCAACCAGGGGCGCCAGGGAGCAGTGTGTGAGGATGGTACCTTACTCAAGAGAACCTCAGTGATGACACTAGCAATGTTGGGATTTGAACCCACAACCTTCTGATTGCAGGGGCAGCTCCCTAAACACTAGACCAGCAGCCACAGACCAGTTTTTTTTTCAGTACAGATACAACTAAAAACCTGTTTGTTTTTATCTATTTTTGAGAGCTAAATTTTTGATGTACCGTATCACATGACCAAGATAAGCATTTTTTTTTTCAAAATAAAAGATTTTTCAGATTCTGATGATCAATTAAATATTTTTTATTCTGTCTTTCTGTGTGGCCCGGTATAAATGACTCATGGACCGATAACAGTCCGCGGCCCGGTGGTTGGGGACCTCTGCACTAGACCTCCAGCTGCTAAAATGGTCATTACTGATCTTTCACAAGCAAATGAATACAGTGACATGCTGGTTTTCCACTCTGTTTTATTACTGGTATATTTACAGTCATTCATGTAAAGTAAATGAAATAAAGAATGCTAAAGTCTATTCAAAAGTTGAAGTCAGCACTGAACCCAGTCATTATGGTTACAAATGGTTCTCAAATCCGAAACCAGTCCTCAGGAACCTTTAGCCAGTCCACATTCCATGTCCTCACTTCTAAGGCTGTGTTTCTGAAAACTGAGGTTTTTCTGTGCGTTTTGGCCTTTTGTCCACACATAAATGGCGTTTTGCATCGGTGAAAACTGAGGTTTTTGAAAACTCCAGCCAAAGTGCCAATTTTACGCAATTTTAAGTGGCATGCGTTTACGCGTGGACGAGAAAAATGAAGTTTTTGAAATATGGACCATTTCGCATCAGACTGTACGCCAATCATATGACATCACAGTACACGTCGAGTTTACATCAGGTTTTCATCTACAGTCCCGACGTTTACAGAGTCCTACTGCTCTCAACCTCGTTAGGCGTTCTGGTCTGTTTCTACTCAGGAGGAGTTTCTGTCCCTCCAGTGTGAAGGACAGAGACGTTAGAGTCGCTTTGGACGCTGTTATATTCAACACAGACCCTTTCTGCTAATGACGTCCGCTTCCAAGGCTTCTGATTGGTCACCAGTGCTGCATGGTTTAAGGTTATATCGCCACCTGCTGGCTTGGCATGCTTCTGATAGCGTTTTTTGCGATCGCATATGCATGGAGAAATTTTTGAAAACTTGCTCATGTGTACGCAATGTTTTAAAAATGAAAATGGAAAGTCTCAGTTTTCAGAAATACCCGTGTATGCATGGACATGGCCTGAAACACCTCAGATCTGAGCATCCAGGGGGAGCTGTTGAGCACCAACCACCCGTTCAAATGGTGGAGAAACATGGTGGACTGGTTGAAACTGACAGCTTTGAACTGGAAACCTGTACCCTGGCAATACATCTATTATAACACCTCTAGAATGTTTGTTAGATATTAAATGTATATTAAACACACTTCACTTTCACAAACAGATTTTAGCAGATTTCAAAAAACGTTTTTATTTACAGTTCAGGACCACCTTGCATTCGCTACTAGTCAAAAGTTTTTGCAACACCATAGGTTTTTACCTCTTATACACTTTTATTATTGTTTAACTGGAAAGTTGTTGAGTGAGCAGCTATAAATGAAAATGTGTGAAATAAACCCAATTTCCTTTCTAAGATGAGAGAATCTGTAACAGTGCAGGTCTGACTCCTATTAACTGATTGTTGGTGCTGCAGAGTCA
>JBBPCX010130800.1:0-17625 GCA_037974365.1 Hydrocynus forskahlii | reverse complement strand
AAAAACAGTACCAACTCTTAGAAACCAAGACATATTCTTTTCATCAATAATGGTTTTGAATTGTTTCATGATTAAAAGAAAAGATCACCATTGTTTAATATATTCATTGTTTAACATTTTGTGACAACCATGTATGTGACTCTCCATGGTGGAATATCACAGCCAGTTTCTGATAAATCTACCCAAGATGAATAAAATCCTCTAACTTTAGCCTGAATTTAAAGAAAGTAATTTTATTGTACCATTAACTTACTATTCGATGTTTGAACAAATTGAGTTGAATTAAGTTGTAAAACTGAGTAATAATCTAGTTTATTTGGCATTGTGTTGTCTCAGTTGAGACAGGGTTCTTAACAGAGGACCGTTGGTAAAACACATGCAGTAAAAAAAATCTCAGAATAGAAAATGTCTCTGACAGAGAGACAACATGTATAAAAGAAAATAAAGATGAATGCATTTACATACTGAATTCTACTTGGAAGATTTGCGTGTCTGATTTTTTTTGCATACTCTAAACACATTCTCTTTTACAAAGCAACTTTAGCAGTGTAGTGGATCTTAGCATATACAGGCCACAAAGATTGAACACCACAAACACACTGTTGTCACCATTAACACACTACCACTTTAAATTGAGCACCCGTGTTCAACCAGTGATGTGTGGAACTTAATCAGTAAAGCATGGGATTTTCACACACAACCACCACTAGGGTTTACAGGGAATGGTCCAAAAAAGAGAAAATATCCAGTGAGCATGGGTTGTGTGGACGAAAATGCCTTGTTGATGTCAGAGGTGAGAAGAGAATGAGACGACTGATTTGAGATGATAGAAAGGCAACAGTAGCTCAAATAACCACTCGTTACAACCAAGGTATGAAGAATACCGTCTCTGAACACACAACACGTCGAACCTGGAAGCAGACGGGGTACAGCAGCAGAAAACCACACCACTCCTGTCAGCTAAGAACAGGAAACTGAGGATACAATTTGCACAGGTTCACCAAAATTGGCCAATACAAGATTGGAAAAATGTTGCCTGGTCTGATGAGTCTCGATTTCAGCTGCGACATTCAGCTGGTGGGGTCAGAATTTGGCGTAAACAACATGAAAGCATGGATCCATCCTGCCTTGTATCAACGGTTCAGGTAGGTGATGGTGGTGTAATGGTGTGGGGGATATTTTCTTGGCGCACTTTGGGCCCCTTAGTACCAACTGAGCATAGTTTAAATGCCACAACCTACCTGAGTATTGTTGCTGACCATGTCCGTTCCTTTATGACCACAGTGTACCCATTTTCTGATGGCTACTTCCAGCAGGATAATGCACCATGTCACAAAGCTCAAATCATCTCATATGGATTTCTTGAACATGATAATGAATTCACTGTACTCCAATGGCCTCCACAGTCACCAGATCTCAGTCTGGTGCACCTCTGGGATATGGTGGCATGAGAGATTCAACGCTTTGCTGAATCTATGCCACGAGGAATTAAGGCAGTTCTGAAGGAAAAAGGGGGTCCAACCCAGTACTAGCAAGGTGTTCCTAATAAAGTGGCCGGTGAGTGTAGATTCTAACAACAACAGAAGACTCTCATTGTTGACATGGTGCAGTTAGGCTGTGTGAAAAACCGCAAATTATTGAAGAAAAAATACAATATGGAATAAACAGTGTGAGTCTTTCCACAAACTGCAGTGCAACCAGATAAGGATGAAACAAGTCTGTAGAGTATCATTGGAGTGAAAAGAGCAACAATTTCAGGATGTGCAAGTAAGTGAACGTTTACTGTAAACCTACTGCACTAGCTTATACTGTTTGTCGTGTACAGCAGCACAAAAAGTCTGTTATGCTTTGTCGTTTACAAAACTACATTTTTGCGTATTTTTACTGTGTATAGAGAATGTTTGAACTGGACTCCAAGGAAAGGCCTCATGAATGCATGTTTTTGGATGAAGCTGGATTCAGTTCGACAAAAAAGAAAAGGAGAGGTAGCAACATAATTGGTCAGTGTACCATTGTAAAAGTGCCTGGCCAACATGGTGGTAATCAGCAGCTATGGCGTTCTCCACCACTATGTGGACATTGAATATGTTCCAACATTTATAGATGGTCTACAGGTTGCTTTACTTGGTCATTGAGCAGGTGGATCGTGAGCAGGTAGAGCGTCCTGTGTATGTTGTAGTTTGGGACAATGTAAGTTTTCACCATGGTCCAAGAATCCCAATATTTTATGAATGTCTGCCTTCCATCCTACTCTCCCTTCCTAATCCCTGCTGAAGAATTTTTCTCAGAATGGTGGTGGAGAGTATATGACCGAAAGCTCTATTCCCAGGAAAATCTTCTCCAGACAATGGATACTGCGTGTGATGACATAGGAGTGGAATTTTTGCATGTCAAAGGATTCTTTCCCGTTTGCATCGCATGGGATATCGCCTGTGATGTAGATGACGACATGTGGCCTGACCTGGCCCAGGTGAATGAATGATCGACACTGCTAACTCTAAAAGAACTGTGCATTTTCTTTTTGCAGATTTTGTTGTTTAGTTGTGTAGTACAAAGTAGTTTTAGGTAGTATACAGTAAACTCCCACTTTTACGCGGATCAGCATTCACGGTATCAGTCCAGCGCAGATTTTTTTCTGAGAACCAAACTAATAATTTTTCTCCAAAACCCCAGCCCACAGAAACTACAGACATCCTCCGCATTTTTTTTGCTTTTGTGACGTCCAGGCCTCGTCTGCCACGCCCCCTCGTCCTTGTGCTGGGTTGCTAAACACCACGCGAGGGGACGTGGTGGACGAGGCCCCGACGTCACATCTTTTTTCGTGGCAATATATCATTTTTCATGCATTTTAGTGCTGAATTATTAAGAAAAATGAAATGTTCTGATTTTGTAACATATCTATTAACGTATATTCAGCTACATTTCTATATAAAAAAAGGTTATAAATGTTTTGTTATTGACAAGAGAACACAAAGAAAATGTGTCTTGGGATAGTTAAATACCTGTATGGGAGGTTTGAAAGTAGCCAATCCGAGAATGTAATTTATTTCTCCTTGCTGCTGATTGGCTGGTGCCATTTGACGCCCCTCTCGCTGTTCTCAGAGGCGGGTGGTTTGAAAGGAGCCAATCCGAGAACGTTATTTATTTCTCATTGCTGCTGATTGGCTGCTGCCCTGTGATGCATGTGTGGCAGCTACAGACCACAATTTTCCCCGTGGAGCGTCTCGAGTGTGCTCGTATTCTTCCTTTTGTTCTTCTTAAGGCCCTGTATTTTTATTACTGTCAGTTAAATGAATTTATTACCGTATGTACCCTGCTTATACCAAAGAAAACGACTGCGCACACCCAAAAAAAAACCCGTACGTGCATGAATTACAGTACAGTCTATACAGGGGTAACATGGTGTTTACATTCTAGCACTGCAGAAGTTCAGTGTAAACTGTACAGTACAAATAAGGCCTTGTCCACACAGACGTCTGAATCAAGTGTTTTTTGGGGTGTTCGTGGTGCCAGGTGAGCGTGGACTGAGCACCGACCGTTTTTCTTCTCATTGGAGCAAATCGAAGCGTCTACATGAATGTTCAGCACCGGCGCTCGGTCAGCTGCCCGTTCGTGTGGTGTCAAAAAAACACTACAGGAACGTCACGTGCGTCAGTTTTTGCCGAAATCCTGACGAATGCGAAGAAAACATCGGTAATGCATTTACATGGCATTCGGTTGACATTCTGGAGGACTGAATATGTCCCATGATTCAATTGTTCTGGGAACTGCGACAAATCAAGTGTCACAGAGGAAGACACAAATGTCTGAGTTTCGAGTTTGCCCAGGTGTAGCGTGACAGAAGAGCCCAGTAGCGGATACACACGAGGGAGCTGGTTAATCATGCGGTTATTCTGAGAATGTTCCACAGGAGGAGTTAAGATTCCCACCAAAGGAATCTGCGTTCTCACACACACACAGAGAGAGGTAAGAGAGAAGGCTCAACCGAGCCAGAGTATTCACGGTACCGGAGGATGAGGAGGACACGTAGTTGGGGCATGAACTCCAATGTCTGTGTGCAGAGTAACACTTACTTCCTGTTTATACTGTCTAGACATGAGTCATTTCCGAGACCGATTGACGTCACGTGCTCTGGTGTGTGTGACATCAAGGTTTGAAGGAAAATGTAAAACTACAAATCCCAACACGTTAACAATTTGGAGAGAATAATTACTGCCCCCACAGGTGAATACACGAAACTACACATTGGGCTGCAGGCTGGGTTAAACAGCGTCAGACAAACGCCAGTGTAACGCTAATCAAGTGCAGATACAAAACGCTACAAAAATGCCTATGGCATTCAGAGCGCGTTCATTTATCGAAGATTCAAACGACCGTGTGGACAAGGCCTTAGGGTATACCTTTACATTTTCTTTCAGGTTAATGTATTAAGCTGAGTTTAAAATGAAATTAAAGTGCTTTGGGAGCATATTTGGGTGCATGTTTACACTACAAAAATAGGCATTTTTAGGCATTTTTTACCACATCACAACAACACGGTTTTTCACTACACAGTATACATTTACGTTTACATTTACGGCATTTAGCTGATGCTCTTATCCAGAGCGTCGTACATCAGTGCTCAAGTAGTCCACATCTGTATCTTAGACCTGTAAAGCTAAACTTAAGTCAACATCCACCATTCAACCAAGATACTGCATGCTCAGTACAGTACACCTAAACAACACCTGTCAAATGGTACCTAAACAACACCTGTCCAAGAAAGTCAGAAGGTAAGACAAAGTTAGGAAGGGATAGAGTATTAAGCAAGCATAGTGAGCAAGCGAAATGAGAGACATAGTTAGTCGCCAAGGTACTCCTTGAGGAGGTGGGTCTTCAGGCGGCGCTTGAAGACAGTGAGGGACTCCGCAGATCTGATAGGAAGAGGGAGTTCATTCCACCACAGGGGGGCTGAGACTGAGAAGAGTCTTGATGCTTGTCTCCCTCTTTTTTGAGCAGTGGAGGCTCAAGATGAGCCGTGCTTGAAGCCCTGAGAGGACGAGAAGAGATACGTTGTTTGATCAATGCTGTTATGTATGGGAGTTGCTGCATTCTGAATCAGCTGAAGTGGTTTAGTTATCCAGTGTGGTTTAGTGGTTTAGGAAGTCCAGCCAGAGAGTTGCAGTAGTCCAGTTTGGAGATGACCAGAGTCTGGACGAGAATCTGTGTAGCTTTAATGGTGAGAAAGGATCGGATTCTTCTGATGTTGTAGAGAAGGTATCTGCATGTTCTGGAGATCTGGTCAACCAGCAGCGAGAAAGACAGATCTTTGTCAAGAGTAACACCAAGATTTCTTACCTTCTTAGAAGGGATGATAACCGAGTTCCCAACAGAAACGATGAGATTATGGCTTGGTGAAGGACTCCCTTTGATGAGGAGGAACTCAGTCTTGCTGGGGTTCAGCTTGAGGTGGTGTTCCGCCATCCAAGAGGAGATGTCGACCAGACAGTCTGAGATGTAGGTAGAGGCCTGGTTGTCACTGGAAGGAAAAGAGAGAATGAGTTGTGTGTCATCAGCATAAAAGTGGTAGGAAAAACCTTGTGAGGCAATTACCTCCCCAAGAGAACCAGTATACAGAGTAAAGAGAAGGGGTCCCAGGACGGAGCCCTGTGGAACACCAGTGGATAATTTTTGTGGAACCTTGCCATACTACCTGGTACATCCAGTCATCAAGGTAGGATGCAAACCAGTGCCAGGCTGTGCCTGAGATCCCAAGGTTGGAGAGAGTGGCGAAGAGGATCTGGTGATTGACTGTGTCAAAGGCAGAAGAGAGGTCAAGGAGGATCAAAGCGGAAGACAGGTTGGCTGATCTCGCTGTGTGAAGTTCTTCTGAGACGGCAAGTGTGTGCAAGTGAGCAGTTTCAGTGGAGTGCACTGTCTTAAACCCGGACTGGTGGGGGTCCAGAAGCCTGTTTTGAGAGAAAAACAAGTTGATTTGGCTATAAACGGCACGCTCCAAGACTTTGGAAAGGAAAAAGAGAAGGGATACCAGTCTGTAGTCGTTGACGTCTGAAGAGTCCAGCGAGGGTTTCTTCAGATTCGGTGTGACCACTGCAGACTTGAAGGCAGACGGAACATGGCCAGTCATCAAGGAGCCGTTGATTATGTAGGTAATGTGCGGGATGAGATCTGATTATATCATCTGGAGTGCGCTCAATGGGAGAGGGTCGAGCGGAGACATGGTACATTTGCTAGACGTCAGGAGTAGTGACACTTACTCAGGAGAGAGCGGTGAGAAGGCGTCAAACAGGGCAGCATGGCCTGGTCTCGGTGTGGCAGGCAGCATGGTGGTTGGGGGAGAGGATTTTCTAATGTCGTTGATCTTCTCGTCTAAGAACTTTGCGAAGTCTTCTGGTGAGAGATCTGGAGATACAGGGAGAGTTAGCAGAAGTTCACAAAATTAGATAAGAAAGAGCGATAAGAGATGAGGTCACTGTTCTTAGCATTCTCCTCCATCTTCTTTCGGTTGCTCTCAGTTCCCTTTGGTTGTTTCGCAGGACCTCAGACAGCCATGGAGCCGGTGGAGAGACATGCTTCGGTCTGGAAGACATGGGACAGAGTTGGTTAAATGCTCTGTGGAGAGAAGAAAGAAGGTCATGGGTAGTGGATTCTACAGAGGATGGACTGGGATTAATAGAGTTGGGTAGAGATAAGGAGGATAGGACAGATGAGGAGAAAGAGGATAGAGATACAAAAGAGAGATTTCTGCGGACAGACCTTGGTGCTGTACACGGGAAGAGATGGATAGGACGGAAGAGGGAATTTGAAAGATAGAAGATGATGATCAGAGACATGCAGAGGAGTAGACAGTATGCAGGTGCTCTTGAAACGTAACCCCCGCGAAAAGTGGGGCTTTACTGTATTGTGGTATTATGTAGTGTAGTGTGGTATAGTGGAGTGTTGTTGCACAGTATGATATCGTGTGGGGTTACATAGTAGACATTTATTTGATTTTGTGTGGTATTATAGAAAGTGCTCTTCAGTTTTGTCCCGGGACATCCAAGCCAAGATCACTGAACAAAAACTGCTACTGGTCAGAAATATCCTGTGGATGATGGACTGATGAACCCCAAACTGGTCAGCAAGGTCCTTCTGCTTCAGTCCAACATCAAGGTAGTTCAGTAAGAGGAACAGCTCATCAATTGTAAATCGTAAAATCATCTGTTTCAGAAAGTAATTACTGAGTAAACTCAGATTACCTGTACAAGCAAAAATGGTCACACATACAATCACCACAACACACAAAGATCAATTCAGAACACTTGACACAACCAGGAACTATTTATTTTAAATGTATCAAAGTTTCTGATAAACCTTGTACAAAGATTAATTTCTCAAATGCACTACTCAAAATGCAACAGTATGGGAACTCATGTGCAACAACAACAAAAAAAAAGATTTATATACGCTGTAAAACTAAATTAAAAAAGATTTTAGTCTGGTTGGCCAAGAAATGTTACTTGCGCAAACATTGTTTTTAAATGCAGCCTTTTTAAGTACTCCTCTTCTGAATGTGATTACTCAGTATGCAGTCATTTTACAATGGTTACTAAAATACTGTGCACGGTACTGTACACTGTCCTATACTCACACTGCTATGATAAAAAAACAGATCAGTTCACAGTTCACAATTTGAATGATAAACAGGATATCTGAAGGTGGTTATAATCATTAGAATCGTTTTGTAATCATTTGACTAGTTTGGGCCCACGGTGGCCCGGTGGGTAGCACCGCTGTCTCACACCTCCAGGTTTGGGGGTTCGAATCCAGGTCCTAGCGTGTGTGTGTGTGTGTGTGTGTGTGGTCCAGTCCAGACATATTTGCATCAGGTGAATTGGGGATTCTAAATCGACCTGATGTGTGTGTGTGTGTGTGTGCACCTTGCGGTGGGCTGGTGCCATGGCCAGAGTGATCCAACACTCCAAATTCTTATGTCAGAACCTTTTTATCTACATTAAAATTAAAGGTTTTACCTGCATTAAAAGTGTCTGTATTTATTTACAGTAATTCATTTGCATTTAAGTTTACATTGGGAAAATGAAATTTATTGGATCAATCACTTGTATGATGGCATTTTTAAGATGCAATGTTTTTACAATTGTTAGTAGATATTACAGATGCTCTATAATTATTAGATCACTATCTGTTTTGAAGGCATTGTAATGAATATCTATATTTTTACAATTGTACTTATATGTGCTGAGGAGAGACTCTGAGTATGTTGGGAGAAGGATGCTGAGGATGGAGCTGCCAGGGAGGAGGAGAAAAGGAAGGTGTAGTAGGAGGTTTATGGATGTGGTGAGGGAAGACATGCAGGCAGTTGTTGCGAGAGAGGAGGATGCGGAAGAGAGAAGGAAATGATGGTTGATCCGCCGTGGTGATCCCTAATCGGGAGCAACTGAAAGTAGAAGAAAAAAACCCTACTATTATATTGTTTTGAAACCACTTTGTGTCTGTGTGTCTGTGTGTTTCCCCACTCAGAGAAGGATGTTTGGAGACTAGATGAAGAGGATCTCTGTGAAGGTGTGACCTGTAGAGGGAGACAGAGAGAAGATTCCACCTTGTTTTCCAAAAATAGCTAGTGAAGATGTAAACAGTCATTCAGAATGGTCCGACTGTTCTAGACATACTTCAGAATTGTTCACAGTGCTGGAACTTGTAAGTGTTACTGGTAAGTATAAATTTAATTCTCAGAGATTTAAATCCATGGCAGTGTTCAGGAAGAAACTCTGAATAGTGTTGTTTTAACAATTATTACATTTGAACTCTTACTAAGTTTAACTCTGAGAGTGTGGATCATATCTGCAAAGAGTGAAAAAGAAACTCAGAAGTGTGTAGCTTTAACACTTTAAAGGTTAATCACATATGATGAGTAAATATAAACTCTGAATAGTGGTAATACAAAATGAGTATATTAAAATATTATATTAAAAAAAAGTCTGAGCGTCATCCTTGACAGCAACTTCTCCTTCACCGCCCACATAACCAACATCACTCGGTCTGCCTACTCCCACCTCCGAAACATTAACCGCCTTCGTCCCTCACTCACCCCCACTACCACCGCCATATTAGTCAATGCCCTTGTCACATCCCACCTTGATTACTGTAACGCATTGCTTTCCGGTCTACCACATAAATCCCTTCATAAACTTCAACTGGTTCAGAACTCAGCCGCCCGTATCATTTTCAGAACTCCACGCACACATCACCCCCATCCTCCAGCACACATTCGCACACTTTCCGTTCCTCCTCTGGTTCTCTCCTCTCCACACCTCACGCCCGTATGTCCACCATGGGACTCAGATCATTTAGCTGCACTGCTCCCCGACTTTGGAATTCACTCCCACTTGACCTCCGAACCACATCATCCTTACCCATGTTTAGATCTCTACTCAAAACTCATCTGTTCAGATTAGCTTACCCCACATGACTTCTTCACACCATCATCCTTACGTCTGTAAATATCCTTTTGTATATATATATGCATGTATTTTAAATGTCTTTGTATGTAAATTTGTTTATTTGTTTTTCTGTAAAGTATCCTTGAGAGTCTTGAAAGGCGCTTGTAAATAAAATGTATTATTATTATTATTATTATTATTATTATTAATAAAAACTTTTTTATTATCCAAATAAGTGTAAATGTTTTGGAAAATTCACCAAAATCAAAGCAGGAAAGTGAAACATTCCTACAATGGTCCCATAGATGTGTTTATGTATATATACCATAATTGACTGGTATGCACAACCACTTGACTTTTGCAATTCAATTAACATATTAAACAAGTAAAACATGATCAAAATTCCAGAGAATTCAACTTTGAAGTTAACTAGACACACATAAATTGTGTCACATTACATGTCACATCCAAAAGAAATAGCAATGTCTTAAAAAGCATTATTAGTTTATCTAATTTAACGTCAGAAAACTACAATATATTACAAATAATCAAAACCTTTATAAAGGGCTTAACGCTTAGCTACTTCACTCAAGCACACCTGGAGGCTCATCTAGTGACTGTGGATCCGAACTAATTTCAGCAGCTACTGCAAGACGGGCTGGATTTTGGGACCTTTGCTGTTACGGTTTCTATTCTGTGGGTTCTTGTATTTTGAAATGTTCTGAGCACACCAGTTTTGGGTTTGTTTATTATTACTTTCAGCTGACCGGTGTGCTCAGAGAAAGTGATGTTTGAGTTTTAAGTCATCTTTGACCCTCACGCTAACCTTAGTGTGTACCTGTCCTTTGTTTATGTTTGTAGAGAGTATTGGCTCTCATGCCGTCTTTGCTTTGCTTGTGTTTAATAAGTGAAGAATCATAGAAAATGGAAGTCTGCGGCTGCACCTCCTTGGACGGGACACATTGTGTGACATTTGCTTTGTAAGGTGTATGCCACTTCTCCAACTGTCTGGCTGCTGTTTCAGGGCCAAAGAGAAGGAATGAAGTATCTAAAAACACTACAGGCTCAGAACACATTAAATACTCAGTAATGTATGTCGTGCACAAAATATATGCATCCATCATTCATGGCAATACAGAGAATACTGTAGATTATGTCTCAGGATTACAGAGAAGCTGCTGTAATTTTCAGCGCTACGGTCTCTCTGTAGCTCGTATGATTCATTAATGCAATGCCTCCTATGCAGGACTCTTCTCAAAGCTGGTTGTTGTAATTAATTCTGATTGGAAATGAAATAAAGATTAGTTCTTTTTTTGGGCAAGTTTAGAAAATCAGTTTTTAGCATCTGTCACCTTCACTGAGACACTCTCCATGCAAGGTCAAACTGGGGGCATACAGGTGTTAAAAAAGTTCCTAATGGTTCCCTTTTTCTTGTTTACCATTTTTCTGGATATTTATTAATGAAGCCTTCTGGATTTGTTTATTCAAAATATCAATAGATGAGGAACCACTGGCTCCTCCACCTGCTCATTTGCTCCATCTTGTCTGGGCGGAGAAGTCATTACAGTACATACAGAGTTAGTAACATTATTCAAATCAGATGTGATTAAACAATGGTTAATCTTTCATCCGTAATTCATTCATTCATTCAGTTCATCTTCAATTGATCTTTAATTTGATAATCTGAAAATCCCCTTTTAGGCCATATAAATGGCCATTCATGATTAAACAACATGATTTAAAATTAACATATACAGTGGGTATATATTTAAGCCATCAGAATAACATCCATGCACACACTGTAAAAAAAATAAAATTGTAGAATTTACGATGAATTAGTGGCAGCTGTGGTTGCCAGAATTTCACAGTGAAAAATAAAGTGTTAATGTAGACAACATAACGGTATACTATTTTTGTAACCATAAATTTCACAGTAAAGATTTTTTTTTTTACAGTAAATTACTATGAATTGAAAAAACCTCGTAAACCTGTTAATGGTAATTCATGTGAACAGACATTCCATTAACTTGATCACAGTCTCCCACTGCTAAATACAATGAAACTGTAACACAATATGGTATTTTATTAAAAAGTTCAATATTACGGTAAATTACTGGCAGCTGTGGTTGCCAGAATTTCACTGTGGAAAATATAGTGATAATGTAGAATATATAACCGTATACTTTGTTGTTAACTATAAAATTCACAATGAAGAAATGTTTTTTTGGATGGTAAATTACTATGAAAGAAAAAAATACAATGTAAACCTGCTTGAGGTAATTCATGTCAACATACATTTTTTTCCCATTAGTTTGATTACAGTCTTCTAGTGATAAAACACACTACAGCTGTGTAATACAATATGTTTTTTTATTTAAAAGTTCAAATTTACAGTTGCCAGAATTTCACTTCAAAAACCAAGGTCAAACAAATGAGGTAATAATAGGTTATAGGGCTGATTGGCACTATTTCTTGTTATAATTTGCCATAAAAATCGATAAACTTACACAATAACCTGTTAATTTAACAGTGCCTGAAGCTTTTGAAACAGAACAAAAACAAAAAAGTACATAAGAAACACAGTCCAACAGAATTTAAAACACTTGATACTTGCAGTGGTTGAGCATAAAGTGTCTTTTTATCCAGAATTGACAGTGGAAGACATTCAGCATCAAACAGTCTCAGATGGTGTCCGAGAAACTGGAACAGGTTTTAGATCCAATGTGCTTGAGGACTTGCATGTTGTTCTTCAGATGCCTGTGTAGATTAGCATTCTTTTCCTTGCAGCCTGAAAGCAGATACAACGCACAGTTAAGCATCTGGCCATTTCAAACCCAAATAGACATATAAGGTGACTGGCCCTAATGTGGGACATTTTTGTACTTTGGACTTCTGTAGTGTATTATACACTACAGAAGTCCAAAATACAAAAAACATCCCACATTAGGGCAACTCACCCTACCTTTGATCACATTTAAACCCACCTAATGTGAAAAATTTATTTGGTCAATGTTCAAATCCCATGCCCAACTCAAAAAAGGCAATGTTGTGTGCATAAATTCTATAAATCAGTGGTCAAAGAGTCCAATAAGAAGCAAGCACAACGTAGAAACAAAAAATGAACACTTATGTGAGCTACATTTACTAGAATATGAAAACAAATCATCAGGGATATACAAAGAACGCCAAAAATGTTGGATTGTATGACCCAGTTAATTTTTTTCATATTTTGAAATACAGTATTAGAATATGTGTAATGACTTTTAATAACACATTTAAAATTCAATATAACCGCTGCAAAACAGAGGCATAACCGAGAGAAGTAATGAAAGTACAGTGGCCCAGATGTTTCAACCCAGAAACACTGTAAACCTAGAGGAAACACTGAGTTTGGGTTATTTGGATAATTCAGATGCTAAGACAAACTACTAGGCCACCAAGAATACTCACCTAATAGAATATTACAAAAAAGCCAAGGTGTGATCCTCGTAAAGGCCAATATCTGCAAGGCCACCCCCAGCCATTGCAGCTGTTCTGTCTAATAAAGTAGAAATCAAATTCAAGTAAGAGCTATAAAATTTTTGTCTAAACTAAAAAATATATTGTATAATTGGTATTGCACTTGCTTTGAAGCTCACCAGTTTTCTGGTTGTAGCAAGCCCACCAAGTCCATTCTCCTTCACACAAGTTTGATGGTCATGTCTAAAAGATACTGGGAGTGAAAGATATAAATTATTACTTTTTTTTTATTACATTTTTGCATTCACAAAAGCAGTATCTACAAACAATTAGACTTTAAACATTAATAGAGAATTGCTCACCTTCAAAAGAAGATCCTCTATTTAGGAATAATGCTAGCTTTAAATGTACTCTGAAAGATCAGGGTTAAACATTCTTGCAATGATATTTTATTTTAACATTTTAACATGTTAGCTGTGATGTTTAAAAACTCAGCTACGTTTTGCAATACAATTATTATAGATCAATTCAAATGAAAGAGTGACAAAACGAACAAAATAACTTTAAATGTGGTCATTGCCAAGATTGTCAACTTGACGTTCAACACAGAATTTCTAAAAGAATTTTAAATAAAACAAATCTGAATTCAAGTTTCTGTCTTTTTCCCTTCATCACAAATTAAAAATATATAAAGTCAAAAGATTTCCTGTTTTCCTGAAGATTTGAATTGCTGATAAAATACACACTTCTATGCAGTTTCACATTTTTAGAGGATAAAAATGAAGCTTTTCTCAATGTTTTTCATCATAACTTAACAGCGTCAAACGCAAATAATAGAAAATTATAAAAAACTTGCTGTTGACCTTGCCAGTAACTATTATACATTCCAGAAAAATTAAAAACAGACCCATTTCAAGTTTAGTAAACCTAACCTATAAGAATTGTTGTCCTTGCTTCAAAATCTAGCAATTTCCCCCAATAATCAGTATGTTATTTGTCCTTTAAACTTTATGGTAAAAAAATGTCCAAAACTTCTAACTGTTGAAACCAATTCATTCATTGCTGCAACTCTGAACAAAATTAAAAGACGCACCTAATTTCAGAAACAACAACAACCAAAAAATACTTTCAATGTCAGTGGGTTACTGCTATTTTACAGTAAACCCATCACACAGCCAATGATGTGTAAGAGCTAAGACTAAACAGCAGTGCGATAAGTCCATCTTTAACATGTCTCTCGCCACTCGAGAGATCTGCAATAAGGGTGAGGACTCTTGGGTTCATGGACAGTTCCTTCTTGTTCTTCTTTGTTTCCACCTTTGTGCCTTTTTCTGGACTGATGGTGAGCACAAATGCAACAAGCAACCACTTCATAAACAATGTGATGCTCGTAAGATTTTTTTTTTTTTTTACTTTTTCAGAAATTTGAGTGTTGAGCAAAGGTCCACAGGATAATGAATACTGAGGCAGTAGTAACTTCCAAACATCAAACAGATGGCAGAAATGAAGGTGGGAATGTTGTCATTTACAACTTACGGTCTACAGCAAGCATGAATCTGCTTGAAGAATAGCAAGAAGATCCTACGAAGAAAATAAATGTCATAAATACTTAAAGCAACATCAATCATTATCTTACAAAAAGGTTTTGGGTTTTTTTTCATTATCTTACATAAACATTTTTTGTGTTATTTCTGTTTTTCCTTTTTCTCCAGACCGTTAATGAAGGTCCCTTTCAGTGACACCCCAGTGAACTCGTGGAAGTGGACTGCCATTCCGACCTCCTGGAACAAAAAAGGCCATTCCTACAACAGGGATTGCATGTCTTCTCCTTTGTTTATATCCTTATGTTGAGAATAGTAAGTATGCTTCATGAGATTTTCTACCTCATCTAGGCTGACGCTGGTCTCTCTACGAAGCCTCTTCAGTTTTTCTTTTGTCTCCTTTTGACTTTCTGACGTCTCAGTCACTGGCATGAATTTCATGTCCCACTTAACGCAACCATATGTGTCCTGAACAGCAGCCCTTTTTTCATCTGGGACTTCATCTGTTTCATATTCATCTGAACACTCCTTGTGCTTCTTTCTCCTGGGTGTTGAAGACTGCTTAACATTTTCTATTCTGGCTTGTAACTGCTTGACCGGTGAGTGATATCCTGATCCCACCACATCACCTTCTATGACATCTTGCAGTGACTGTGGATACTTGGCAATCAGTTTTTTGGCTACTTCAGTTGAAGCTTGTTTACTGGGAGATGCACTTGCACTCATCATTTCAGAAGCAACAATTCGGATCATTTCTCTTCTTAACTTTGGTGCTGGCCTCTTCCCCCTCTCCAAACACTGCATCAAAGCTTCTGGAAACTTATTCCATGGAATCTGGAAGCTGTCAACCCAGTCTGAAACAGTAAGCAGTCAGCTGGGCAAAGGTGAGAGAGAGGTCGAGCAGCTTGCTGATGAGGTAAGAGAGGATAATGGTGACTGGATGTGAATTTGCTGTAAAACAAACAAATAAAAAATAAATTAACAAAATGTATAATTGTAAGATACACAATAAATGTAACTGAAATCTACTTAGTTTTTTTCCCATGCAGCCACCAATTTTCTTGCTTGTATCGGTCTAAGAACTGACAGCAAATCAGTCTCCTGGATAAAGTCAAAATCTTCAGTGGTTTCTACACCCAATGACTGTAGTGTCTCCACAACAATATCAAGAACTGAAGGTGCATGGTCTGGCAACACCTTTGTAATGGCTTTACTTATGCTGCTTTGGTCCATATCAACCATTTCTGTATATGAGAAAGTAAATAAAGTATAACAAATACCAAAATAACAAACCTCAGAAACAATCATTAAGTCTGACAACACACTATGTTTCAGCGGAATCGTTTGGCAGCCGTCCTTTATGTATGAGGTCAATGGATAGAACTCAGCCAAGGCATTGATGTTCAGACACAACATCTTTTCAGTGTCTTTTCTAACAGAGTAGGAAGGAGCTCTGTTATGTACACTGATACTAGGAAATGAGCAGTGTCATCTTTTATCAAAATGAGCACTAGCTCACCAAACTCCAGTGAGTGAGTGTTGCCTGTGATAAGGAAATGACCTTTCTTTTATGGTGTTCCCTTACACACCATTTCTACTGTGACCTTTGTGTTGTTCTCTGTAAATCCAAATCGCCTAACAGCATCTTGAATGGCTTTACTGTATAGTGCCGGGTAAAATGGAATACCACCTTTAACCTGCAAAGCAGTCTGACACATTGATCCTGCTGAATAATACGCTTGCAACATCTGATGCCTTTCAGAAAGTGTAAGGCAAAGGTTTTTGAAATTCTTCAAATTTCTAGCACATCTTTTGAAATAGCTGTGCTTGCTTTCAAATCGCATTGTCCATTGCCTAATTAGTGGCCCAAATTTCAGAATGAGTCCTAGGTAATGCCGCAAGTAATGATGCTTTGGTTTCAAGGCACTCTCTGGGAATAGAGCTTTTCTTGAATAAGGATATCAAGATATGCAACCGGAGGCACTGAAATTTTCTGAGCACAAATCAGGTCCACAATATCTTTCAGTTGAAGGATCAACTGCCACACATCATCTGTTTCATCTTCCACTCTGTCACCAATAATGAGAGGTAACAGCCTTAAAAAGTTCCAGTTTTGTATTGCCTGTCCTGAGAGTTCAGCTGTTTGAGGACTGACCTCACACGGCTGTGAAGTGGCATCAGAGGCAGAGTATTTAAACTGTTTAATGCGCCGATTCAGAATGGAGTAGGTGAACCATCCTTTTTTCTTCACAAAATGTTTAAGATAAAGCACATCATATGACAAAATGCCCTCAAAAATGTCGTGTCCTATACAAGGTGGCAAACCTGGCTGGCAGACGTGAAAATATGTTAAACAGTTGAAAACTGACTTACACTTTACTCCTTCCACATCTGGTGTACCTTCAGTCTTGAGGCGTTCAACAGCAGAGATGAACTTCTTAGTTGTGCGTTCTGCTCCACACAGATTTGGATCACCACTGAAAATCAGATTGTGTTATTAACAGTGTTAATAATATTACTTTTTTCAGTAACTAGTAGTGTAAGGCATTACTCGTCTGAAAATGGTAATATTATTACAGTTTTCCCGAGCTAGTTACTTGCGTTACATTTGCTAGTAGCGCCTTCATCACACACAAGGCACACAACGCAGAGAACAGAAGGGAAAGGGAGGGGGGCGTGAATGGAACAGTGATTGGTCTGGGTTTGGCACAGGTATCATTTACCATCACCGATTGGTCGACACCCGGCAGCCGGCAGCAGAGCGGCACCCGCAAAGACAGATGGGGAAAAATGGAAGCGTCAACAACGGCAAGCTCTTTTTCAGAGGAAGGTTCCAAGCAACAGAAAGCTAGTTTCGACGGGTGGAGATTCAGTCATTATTTTGAATATGTTCAACGGAAGGAAAATAACTTGACGGTGAAGTGCACACTCTGCCCGGGGAGAAAGCTGCTCTCCACCGCTTGTAACTCTACCTCCGACAGGAAAACCTTCGCAATGTACCTAGAGAAATGTTATGCCATGATGGAAAGTGAGCTGAAGAAAACGTTTGAGAGCACTGAGTGTGACGACGCTGAAGATAGCTCCTTATTCGAAATTTTACTTTTTGCCCCATATATGCGAGCATATGAGCAACATTCCCATGTGAATTTAACAGTGAAGAATTGAACTGAATGCCTTTATTGTCA